>JAOXNN020000082.1:663310-748076 GCA_028571205.2 Hydropsyche betteni
AGTTCATTTGTTATTGACACAGACATCTGTCATCGGTGATTATATACATGTATGTATAGGAGATTCAAATATTTTTTCCACTGCGTAATAATCGACGATTGCATAAGTCAATAGAGACAATTTTATAAGCATGATATTATAGACATTAAGTGTATACGCATAAAGACCATATACGCATGAAGAATAATTTTATAGAAGCAAAAAATAATCGTATTGACGCGTCGTTTTAAATTCGCGAGCGTCATCGACACAGACAGACAGACGGACACACACACAGAAATCCTCTATTATATATAAGGGATTGATTTGAGACTAATTCTAAGTCACTCGCCTTATAACACAAAAAAAAAAAAAGAAAAATGTTCAAATTGATAACATATCCTACAACAGACACATGATTGACACAAAATAATCATAAAAAATTCAAAATCAAAATCAAACGAATTATCCACATCAAAACTGCATCCAACGAACCACCACTGCCCTAACACTGAGCAAGGTTAGGGTTCGTCAGCGAGGGTTGAGCAGGGGTTGGTTGCTCTGGATGCACATGCACTGCAAGAATGGAGAGCCCCACAGAGCGGGACAGAGCAACGCGTGGGGGGCGCAGGCGGCGGGGGCGAAGGCTCGGGGGCCCTGCGGCGCACGCACCCTCCCCCCTTCTCTGCAGGGCGCACTCCCTTTGTTTACCTCCCCCCGCCCCTTAGCCGGCCGGATTGCGAAAAGGGTCGGCCGTCGCGAGGGGAACGGACCTGTTTGATATGAGGAATAAGTATTGCGGCGCGTACGTTGAACTGTGCTAAGGCCAAGCGATTCTGGATGCGTGTGCACCCCCCCCCCTTCGGATGTATCGATCTGTGTGAGGATCGTCAGCTTTCCGAATGACGAAAAGTGCATGGTGCGTGCACTGTTTGTTGCGGACGTGCGCTTTTGTGTGCGTGCGTATTCAATAGGGTTGTTGCTCTCGTTGGATATTGAACGATTCGCGCCCTTTGTTGACGTTTCGTACTTGTGTTGCGTTTTGTTTAGTATTTTTTTTTTAGATGATGTCGATAAACAAAATCACTGTCGAACTTCAATGAATCTAGGTCAACGAATTTTTCGAAAGTTTGTTACACGATCCGAAATGTGTGTATCTTTTTAAATTTTGTAATTTTTAAATGAATTTCTGTTTTGAGAATACATACGTCAATTACAAAGAAAGTAGTGCAGATTTTAAAAGGGATGCTATAAAATGGGGAACGTAAGAAATTGGGGAGAAGCAAGCTTATTAGTTGAAAAAGAATTTTTCTTCATTTTCAATTTATTTAATGCACATTCATGTGTGAACGAATTTAATAAGGTAATGATATGTTTCGCGGAGAACGTAAAATAAATGATGTGTTTTATCTTGTGAAATTTTCTATAAGCTCCGTTGAATGGAAAATAATATTTTTATCAAAAATAACCTATGAGATTTTTTCGAATTAAATAAACACACAACAAAAGCGAAATGGAAAATACGATATTTCAACAATGCGAAAATCTGAACAAAGGATCATAATAGATGGAATCTAGAAGCCCGCTCCCATCTTTATCTCGGAAAAATACGTTCGCGTACAAAACTAGAACGTCGAATCCGAAACTTATCATTGTTCATTGACCGAAAACGTATTATTTTATAACGTTTCGTGTACAAAATACAAAAAAAAACCAACACATACAAAAGCTATTAGGTGACACATTGCCCCTAAGGCGTAAACGCCATGTCGTGTTCGAGCACATTGAATCAAACAGAAGCCGACTTCAAAAAGTCACACATACGAATACAGTAGCGTAAATTAAGTTTTTCCTTTCACTATATTTAGCAATACTCGCTCTTTCATGTAAATATGAGAACGGCAACATTTCGCTTTTTACGTTGTTTCCGCGATTTGTTTTTGTAAGCCGCCACATGAAGCATGAAAGAGGAAACGCGCCTTGTCGTCAAAATTCGACGACTGTGTACTTAAAGAAAACTATTCGTAATGTCAAATGCGACATAAAACATAACACCAAAAAATAACTCAAACCATTAAATCAAATCGAAATTTTTACTTAAGATAACAGAAAATTATAAACATCAAACGAAACCAAAGTGATTTATGTATCACGACTAAACACCTTATATATAATATAAACTAACATTCAAAGTAATTGATATAAGTTAATTACTAAACACTAGTACTAACACTATATACAGTCTTCCCTTTTCCCTTTTCTCATTATTCAACCCTCCGTTTAATCTCAAGTAAGATAACAATATCCCTTCTCAACATCAAGAAAATTACTCAATATTGAACGGAACACACTCGAAGCATCAAAACTGATTTTCAACGCGAACGCGAATCCATCAAATTGACCCAAACAACTCGATGGCCTCGTAATATCGTAATATGAATAATTCGCAAATATTTAATGTCAAATTCAGGTCGGTACTACATTGAGAGTGGCATTCGCGCATTTCAACCAATTTGATCATTGACTCTGTGCTCTCCTTATCTCTCTGGCCCACCTGTTCTCTTGCTGACTTGTCAATCTCCCGTTCAACACCCACTTTCCACCCATATCGCAGATTAACTGTAGAGGGCTGCCGGCGTGACATTTTAAAGCCTTTTTGTTTCTCGAAGCCTATATTTAGCAAACCTTATCACAGTACATCGTCTCGTTTCAAGATTCAAGCTATCGAGTTATGCTGGCGAAATTTAAAGGTTGACATTACGTCATTTAGAAATCAAAATGTGTCAAGACTTTACGATAGGATGAAGCATTATGAATACGAAATTTCTGTACGGGATTCAAGAACGCTTTTGAATGAAATTTCATCATATT
This sequence comes from Hydropsyche betteni, assembly GCA_028571205.2. Lineage (NCBI taxonomy): Eukaryota > Metazoa > Arthropoda > Insecta > Trichoptera > Hydropsychidae > Hydropsyche > Hydropsyche betteni. The sequence goes on from JAOXNN020000082.1 coordinate 666,161, forward strand.
GAATTTTGTGAATATTATATTCAACAAAAAATATTGTATTTTTATTACAAAATATTCTTTTTTAAATTTTAAATATTTGAATTATAATTTTTAAAAGGATGCTGTTAGGATTTTTTTATTAAAAAAATCAAAAGATGCTTTTTATACTTAAATTAAACTGCGTGTGTGTATATTGAAGAGGACATCAAATAACGTAGGAACATCCTAGACGAAAGGTGCGTCTCTCTAACATAAGCGAACTCGAGCTAAATCTTTTTCAAATTTAAATTTCGCGACCCTAAAAATGCAAATGTGCGACGTTCACTTTTGCAAGAATTTTATGCAAAAATCGCCTAGAGCCCCCTTGAAAAAAAAAAACACAAAAAATATGGGTAACACACACGTCAGTGCTCCGACAGTGTGTCCGCGTTCGTGCGCACGCATGAATAATATATACGGCGACTGGACGAGAAGATCTAGATTTTATTTCCCCCGGTGCAGCCTTATCGGATTTTCCTAGCTTTCCTTGGTCTCTCCCACCACCACGATCACGATCCCTCCACATGTGTGAGTGCGTGAACCTTCCAGCATGTTCAACACAGCGAGGGTATTTTATAGCGAAATTGTTGCTGATAGGGACCGAACATTACGACACAAAAGCCTATGACACACTCCTATGCGGGTCGGGCTTATCTTACGATTGAGACTCGTTTGACGGCGCACACGCTAGCTTTTATTCAAATACGTACACACGTCTGTATATAAATGTTTAAAAGCTAGTTTCCATGTTGAGCTTTATGTACGCCTCGCAAGAAGGAAAACGTTTGATCAGCGCGAGCTTCCCGTGCTGACGTACGGATATTAAAGTTGATCGCCCGCAACAAAAGCCATGCAAAGATTGCAAACTGCGCTTGCACGAAAACTCTGAGGAACAAACTGGAAGTAACACGCATAGCTGACACGGTAATGCATGTATGTATGTCTCGGGAAAAGTGGCCCGATTATGCAACGGATCGGTTCTGATTAAAAGCGAAATTGATTGACGTCGGACGCGAAAAGCGTTAAACGGTACATAGAAAAATAGTAGCAAAGTTATTAAATTTTCTATTAAAACTCAATACATAAAGTGATTAATCAAATTTGAATTAGACTAAATATATTTCTATTGTATTCGATTTTACAATGGGGTATGATTTATCAATATCTGAACCCGCAATTCGTTTTCAGATATAATATTATATAAGAGATACAATATTATATCGATTCATAATTAAAATAATATTACTCTACTTTATCTATTTTATTTTAAAATATCGTATAAAAATTCAATGTTCGTATTATATATATAGAATTTCTAGCGCAAAAACGAGCACAACAGCATATTGTAGTTTCCATCTCATGTTAGCATTAACCGTGTATTTATTCAAATAAAAACTGTAGTGGATTATTTATTTACACTTATGCAAATTAAATTACACATTCCACTCCAATAATTGACATATAACAACCGTGCAACCCTAATTATACATACACGCTCCAAAATGACTAAGCGGATACATGCCACCTTGCCTAAACGTCATTAATTCGTTTAATGCCTCGAACGAAACTACAAAACCAAGTTTAAACATCGCAACACAACCTGCCATGTAAAATTCACGATACAACGACACAAACAGCAAAACTATCGATCTCTCGCATGAATCGTGCGTGGCATTCCTCCCACGCATTGTTCGCAGCGCGGAAGCTCGCCTTAATTAAGACGAGGGTTGAAACTATGCGATTTATACAATATGCGAGCGCTAACACCGTGTAATTTGATTGCTCTCATTATTTGCAAGAACATCCAGCAATTATTCAGCGCGGGCCACCTCCTGGAGGGTGGACTCCCTTTGAATCATGAATGGCCGCCGGGTCGGGTCCCGTTTCTCCTAAATATTGGATGAACTGTCAGCAACGGGGTCATTTACGAAATTATCCCATGAATGTTATTAATTATCCGACGCGAATAGATTAAGTCTCCCGTGCACAGTTTTGCAACGCGGCTTGTGTTTAAACAATGCGTTGAATGCATGTTGTGTTGTGTCGAGGCGTCTTCTGATTTATGCCGATGACGTATTCTACTATGGATATTGTGGATTGAAATTCAATTTAGACTTATATTACTGAATCTTAGAAATGATTTGATTGTTAAAACCACAATAATTTATTATAAACGATCTTCAATGTAAAAAAATCAATTACTCTGTATTTTTTATATTACTTAACCATGATTGCAAGATGATTCATCAGTATTTTCAGATTCGTTTTTATATATATTGTTCGATAAATAAATAACGCAAAAAGTATATTTTCGTGCTGGTTTTATGCGATTGTCTTATATACCCTAGCGCGGCGAAAGCGTGGCAATAAACGTTGAAGGGTGCTCCCTAGAAAGTTCGAGATAGGGCAACCAGGAATTTAGTAAGGGTAAAACGAGAAAAATCAATAGTTTTATTTGTACATGCTTCTCGAGATATGCATTTTATATGTCCCATGAAGTCATCGCATTATGCACGCTCTGACAACATTTCGAAACGAAATGGACTTTTCATATGACCAGATAAGCGAACGCAAAATATGCATTTCATACATATTTACCAAATTTTTTGAAAGATGTGAAATTCCAATTTTTAAACATGACGCGACCATATTTTTTCCAACATACACAGCGTATTAGAATGACAAAATTTTTACTATGAAAAATATTTCATTTTGAAATATCATTGAACTTTGAATACTTACAAAATATTATATAATGGGAATCTACAACTAATTATTATTTTTTAATTTCATTGTATCTAAAATAAATTAAAATACAATTTAAATAAAAAATGCAAACTATGTTCTCCGTATAAAATTTTTCGCACGTGCCGTGTACATACGCAATTTTATTTTTTTGCGCATATTCGATTCACCGGGACACCTCGTTCGTATAAATATTCGCGCGGATCTCCCCGAGCGATGTATTAAAACGGGCCACAATTGAATCAAATCGGCAAAAAAAATACACCCGCGAATACGCATTTCCGTATCAATCGCATTAAATTCGCTAACCGATATTTATGCGTTCGGGTTTTGCAGATGTGCGCAAACGACCGAAAAATCGCACCTTTTCGCTCTGCGAAAACCCGAACGCGCAAAACACCAAGCTGAGCCGCATGTACCGTAAAATTTAAATTCACAATTTCTATTGATTCTTAAGAATACAATATCTGATTATTGAAATATAATATTTCGAAAGATCACCTTCTATTGAAAAGTCGAACGCTTATAATTCAAATCTGCTATTTAATAGTATGTAATTTTCGAATAAGGTAACATTATACTCGCCGTATTTAATCGCGATCATCGTGAAAAACGATCAATTAAACCACGATAAAATGGACCATTTGAAATTTGATAATGCGAACTGGAAAATCTGAGGATTGAACGAGTTTCGCTATCGAAAACTTTCTTGCGCACGTCGTACGCAAAATCAAATTTAATCCAGTCGAGGCTTTCCCTCCCGCTGCCGCTGTGAGAATTAGTGGATTTCTCGTTCAAAATTTCATCTCGAATTCATCCATCAAAGATGTAATTAAATTTGAAACATTTACAAACAACACCGGCGAAATATTCGAGTTTGGTCGGATTCTGACAACAGTTTGATGAGGGTAAACATCAAATATTCGGGCAGATGGTCCCGTTCCGAAATCAAACCGTTCCGTTTGTGATGTGAACTCTGCGATCGGTTTCGCGATCTGCAATCGAATATTTCATTTTAAAAAAAAACAAACAATCCATATTTTATGGATGACACAATTTTTTATGTATTTTTTTTTTCATTTGGATAAAACATCTCATCTTTTTTGTTAAAATTAATATTTTATTATTTCGAAAATGTTTATTATATTATTTTAATTTTATTTTTTCGGTTAAGTATCATATTATCAACTTACAAATTGAATGTTAAGTCAATAATATGAAATTTTTAAACTGAATTGCTGAACCAATACTATTTTCCGATTAATTGAAAAAAGCAATTTACTTAAGTGTTATTTAAAAACCAAATGAAAATACATCGAGTTTAATTTGTTTGCATTGATCAAAGTTTATTTATACGATGATAAAAATTTTACAATATAAATCGATTAATGATTGTTTGACTACTCATATTAATTTTGAAATAATTCAATAGCCTTCTGTACCACGTTTTATTTGTCGTTTCTATTTATTTACCCGATTTTCGTTCAAATGTTTGCGCTGCATTCATTTTGTGCATTTGTTTAATTCCCGAATACAAAGCAAAAATTGCATGGGATTGCGCTTTTATGGTACGCGACTATGCAATGCAAATATGCACGTATTCGACTGAATAACTTAATTTGAATTTTCCATTTGATTTTTACTATAAACTCACGTACAAACTCTTGCATAATCATTGGAAAACTACCAAATTTATAAGAAGAAATATAAAAAAAATAATTTATTGCAGAAAATCGTTTACAATCACGTACACGTCGATTAATTCGAAATCGGCAAAATAACGAGCTTTCGATGGACACATGTCACACAGTCGTTTCGAATTGTACACACATTCATTCATTTTCCGACTATCGGCATACACACATGCATTTGCTGAAAATTGTGCGTGCACTGAAAAATTGGAAACGCCAAAGCTCGACCACTTGACGTCCAAATGGATTTGGCACCGCAATCAAACGACGCCAATTTGACCGAACGATTTTACTGTTATTGTTGTGGACCTCTCGAAAATGCACTCGCTTTGGAAAAGTTCGGCGACGATTCGTAATGTATTAAAATGTATTCAACCCAACGCGTTATTCGTTTTTTTTTTAATATGTATTTTTTGGTATTTTTTCAATCCGCACGCACGCGCGTGTTCATCCCTGGGCCCTATCGTAAAAAATGGTAATATCCCATTCGGAATGCGTGCGGAATTGGTTATTTTTCCATTTTTTTGTTCTTTTTGTTCATTCCACACTCGCTGCCCATTTACATGGCCATGGAATAATGCTAATTACAAAAATTTCACAAAGCTTTGTGGCCGCCGACGAGCTATAACGGACCGAGGGGGAACATTGAGTCTGTTGGTCACTGTGTTTGTTCACAATACACAAAATGCCTTTATACGTTTCAGAATACCCTCTCAGATACTTGTTTTCATAAACAATGAATATCCTTTCGAAAATTTTTAATTTTTTTTTACATATTACGAAACAATTGGCAACTAATGTACTTTTCAAAAAGGTTTTCGAAAGAAAATTTTCGAAAAAATTTGGTTTTCCAAAGCTTTCAAAACGAAATTTTCATAGAGTTAACGTCTGCTTGTTTTGTACACGTTAAAAGTAATGGCATTATCCCTAATCGAATTATGATAAGGATCGCTGGAAAAAAATCGTGAATATCATCGAACTCACCCTTTCCCGCGGATTTTCCCCATTTTCTGCGATTTATAAATATTTTTTCGACGAAAGGGATTTTTTAAGCGTTTGCATGCTATTATTAAACCATTTGCGAGAAAAGGGTTTCCCATAACGCTTTTATAACTTCCCTTCTCCATCCTGTCCTTCGTCATGTGATTCATATTATTTATATACTAAAAAAAGTTTTCTCTGGTGTGGCTGCCGCTCGAAAATATATATTTCCTACTTAACAATTTTTTATTTCGCATATAAAATCTAATAATATGCAATAATTTATGTCTTACGCAGTGAATATTTAACGTTTAATTTTAAGATATCACCGCAAAAGGGCACATTTACTATGATATATAATTTTTTTATATGTACTTTTTGGCACATTGAAGAGGGTTTTTCATTCGTGTGACATTCAAACGTTCTCGTCATATATAACGTTTTATTAAAATAATTTAAGAATATGATAGACCGCGTATGACACTAGAGTTATGTATATCCAGCAAAAACCCCGATGTCCCAGAAACATGCGCGGTCCTTTTCGTTATCTAAGCAAGGAATGACAGGATTAAAATCAGATACCAAATCCCCGGTGCCGAAAGATACACACGCAAAAGAAAAAGCCAGAAGAAGACTGCGGCGACGAGGAAAAAAAAGATGATAGATAGGCTAGAAGCTTTTATACCCGTGTCGCGAAGTGATCATTTTGATTCCCCAGATGAGTAAAAAGAAAGAGGTTTTTGTTGGCCAAGGCCGCTTGTCTTTCGGGGTCTCAGCTACGCACACGTTCCATAGCCAGAACAGAACATGTTCCGGCGCAGATGCTGTAAAGCGTGTCCCTTATTTACGACGTCCTTAATCAAAATAATAAAACTTTCTTCATTATAATATCCGAAACGACTCGGCTTTATATCCATTTTACAAGCCCTAAGATGATAATAAGCTGAGGGCGCACCCACCTACATACACACACACACATACAATGGCGCACACACAAATGCCATTTCATCCGCAAAGCCTCGAAGCCTTCGCAGAACAACCGGATTCCATAATAAGTTGCCACCCGTACTGAACCCCGTGCGAAACCATAAAAACATTTTTGCCAGGCAAACTTCTAATAACAAATTATAAAACGGAATTACAGACGCACAGCAACAGCTCAGATATGATAAACAATGCGGTCCTGAATTTCGCCCTGAACCGCTGTCATTTTCCATCTTACATCACCAAATATATCTATATAACAATACTTGGGATGATTTTCAATTGATCGAAATTATTATGATCAACTCTTGACACATATCTAAATATAATTTCAGAACATCACGCATAATATTCGAGTGAAAAACTTTTTCCACCCTCACGAAATCGTAAGGGCGGTACTTTCTTTTTCCCCAAAAAACACAAGCACACCTACACCATCGCACACTTTCAATTTCATACTCGAAATGCGAATCGGTCGGCAGTCTTGAGGATCGCTCCGCCAAGTGCCGCGGTGCGTACATTTAGCAATATACGGATCTCTCCTGCAGATGTTGGCTCCCCGCAGCCCTTACCTTTGCAGGGCGACCCTCCCGCCCACCCCCGGCCGCCCACTGCGAGATTTTCTGGGCCCTTGAGCCCTTGGGCCCTCTCCCGTGCGCTTTGCGTCGGAGTACAGCTGATCCGTCCCCAGTCTCTCTATTTAATACGGTTAAGTGAAGAGGGGTACACCAAAAATCGATTATAAAGCGATGACTGCGCGCAGCTACGGCGCTACATCAAAATGTTGTGAATGTTATTATTTCGTCGGAACGTGTTTCGCTCGTATTGTTTCCGATTGTCGTTCGAATTTGGCAAATTTTGAATGTTTGTTCCGTTTTGCATATTTTTCGTGTTAATTGAATGCGAAGTTAATTGATATAATTTTAATTAATTGTTTTTATATTATTTTTTATACAATTTAAATATCGAAAATGTTACTATGAAAAATTAATTATTATATATTCTATATGTTCATTTTTATGTTAACTGTAATGAAAAGAAGTTATGTAAAATATTCTAAGCATCACTATGAATAATAACAATAAAACAAATTAAAATGCTTAAAGAAAACTATTTACTTTCAAATGAACAATTCAAAACGAGACAACTCTTTCGGAACAAAGGTAATAATAAATTAATGTATAATTTTCGCTGGAGATAATTCCCGCTTGCAATTATTAAATGTGAAATATAAGCGCTCATAAAAAATTAAAACATTTCTTAATATAAATTACTATTTTTATAGCCGACAACATTAAAGCGCGGTAAATGTTTGCTGAAACACGACGCAGCGGCAATAAATTCAGCTTGATGTTTCGCCGAAATGAAACCGGGCGACTGATTATAATTAAAATAACTGCGTAATTTAAATACGTCGACACTTTGTTAAAATTCAAATTTTGTTTCCGCGATACGAATTCGGCCCGTCGCTTTAGCCCCGATGACAATTTCGAGACCTTTCGCTGCTTGTATCGTTTTATTCATCGCGCCAACCCAAATTGCGATTGCGAAATATGAAAACATTTTATCAGAATTTTACACAAATTTAATCTGACCTTGTTCTTTTAATGCTTTTTAATTAAACTCGTTATCATTTTTTCAACATAACAGATTTTTAAGGTCCTTGAAATGTTTTTTATTATGAGAAAAAATTTATATTCTTACGTTTCATTAAAAACAGCGAATTCATTGGGAAATTTTATTTAGTAAAAAATAAGAAAATTTTTTTGCAACTTTATTTTCAGATAACTGAACTATGAAATTTAAAATACAAATTATACAAAGATGCAAACTTGACAAAGGTAAACTATTATTCACGATGAAATCTTCTATCAAACTGAGTAATAGAAAAACAATCAAAAGAATTTTTTTTTAATTGGAAAATTATTCAAATACAATTTCACAATATATTGTATGAATATCACTTTGACATATATATTTATTATGTATTGGAAAAAAAAACGGAGCGATCCCAAACCGCAAACATTAAACACACCCATACATTCCGACCTCGATCTCTACTCCCGCAGACACACTGCTCGAATTTATTTCGCGGCACATTTTAAAAACGAAAAACGGCGCGTGTGCCCGCCCCGATAAAGTAATCATTTCCGAACTGTATGACCCCGGAATTGTTCGAATTTCCGCGTTTTTCGAGAACGGGCGTGCACAATTGCGGTCCGCCGTAAATATTCCGGCCAAACACCTACAGCCTGCCCACAAACGCATGCGAGAGCGATACGGAAAAACACGCTCCTTCTCGCACATTTTGACAGGGCAATTTAAGGCGTATTGTATGTGTGTGTGGCACGTGTAAGAGTGCGTGCCACGTGCGCGGTACACGCCACTACGCAAAGTCGACTACGTGATGATGAGTGTGAAGTGTTCTTAACATTTCCTTTGCGTATTGCGAATTAACGTCGTAATTTGCAACGTTCACGTAACACCGCAATACGGATTGAGGTGTTAAATTATGGTCGTTCGTGTAGGGTGCATTCGTTGATGATTCGGTGAAATGTGGAATTAACGCGTTTTGCAGGTGAATTCGTCGAAAATTTAACGAAAATTTTATTATTATTAATTGTGCTAATTTAAATAATTTTTAGACTATTTATGTTTTTTATAAAAACTTTTTTAGTTTCGAAAGCTTGTCACTCGAGAAAAATGAAGGGTCCCCGACTGTTGAAGTTCTAAACCATAGAAGATCTGAACCTTTGAAGTCTTGAACCATCTAACAAACATTCGAAACCAAAACATTTAAAATATTGGTCCAGAACTTTTAAATAAAACTACAAAGGTCCAAATCTATGGTCGAGACTCGTTGCTTTCCTCTACTCTTGTCCATTTTATATAATCACATAAAAAAATAAAGAAACTTCAGTAAATACGGTTATCTATTTTTTCACATTTCCCATTAAAAGATACGCCCACTCAATTATTAACCACCACAAATTACAAAACAAACAGCCTCACACACACACACACACAAATAAACACACAAACACACACGCACACACGCACAAACGCACACATGTACACACGCACAAACGCACACACAAACGCACACACGATAATTACGAAACGTCTCGCTTACTTTATACGCCGACAATGGTCCGGCACTAACTCACGCACGCATTGTTAAATTACAAAGAGGGATAAGTCTCGCGTGTAATTCGAACAACACAAACGCAGAGCGCGCGAATACTTTTCATCCCCATCCTTATCCGCGGCGGGCTTTATGAACCGGCCGCGGGCCTGGCGCCAAAATTTACGTCCCGCGAACAATCCGAACACGTTCGAAACGTCGAAATCGCACCGGCGATCGATCGCGAAGCGCCACACCGAAACCGCTCCGTTTCCGACTTTTCCGGCCGAAGGGGCGGAAATGACCGCCGAAAGAGACAACTGGAAAATAAAACGGAGGTCTCTGGAAAAAACACATGCAGCGGACGCGAGGGGGGTGGCGGGACGCGGGGTATCTCCGTGCGCAATCTGCGGATCCATTCCGTTGAAGAATGGCCTTATTAAAAAGTTTGTAAGAGTACGCTTTTCACGTTAAAAGATGGCCTTTATATAAACACGGAGTGTGAGATAAAATGAAATATTCCGCGCGGAAGATTTTCATTTCGGGTGTATAATAAAATAATGAATCTTTTTTTGGCTCGAGGAGCAAAGGACTTTTAATTCGTTTTCTTTTTGCCGGCGCGGTATTTATTTTAGAAAATGCGAGTGAACGCTGGCATGCGCGTTTTTTATGCATTTTTCATGTTCGCCGCGGCCGCAAAAAACACTGAAAGTTTTTTTTTTGCCTCCTTGCGAGCTTATATCGCGCACGAGATAGCGTGAAACTTTTAAGCAACACACGTACTTATGTACTCGTAGAATATTTTCTTGTTTCTTTTTTTCACGAATTCAGCGCACATCTCGCGATAAAATAATGTTTCGTTTTCGATTTGAAATAATGCGAGAAATCGTGTTCAATTTCCGATTTCATACGCCGCAACTATTCCCGGCCAGTAAAATCTCATAAAATTGTTCTCCACAAATCCACTTGAATATATACGACCTAATGAATAAGTTTTGGATTTAATATTTGAACGGCCTGTGATCTTTAATCACCTGAATCAAAATATAACAGAACGAGTATTAATTAACACGAATGCACTTCCCATTTTCAACACGTAACCACCATCGAACACCTCCTAGTTCACACAGGAGACAATCCAAAATTTCTTAGCGGCGAAACCTTAGAGTCGATCGTCGGGAAAGTGTCCGCACGAGTGCATTTTGCAAAGACCACGAGATCCCAAAAAGCAGAAGGCGTCGCAACTCTCCGAAGAGACGTTGAAGGCTCACAAAGCCCGACGGGCTTTTACACGGGTTTTTGCCGCACGGACGACCCACCGTCGGCTAACTAACCTATTATTCATTCTGCTCTTCGCCGAGGTGCACACGTGTACAGGCGCATGGTACGTAGATTCCGCAGAGGCGAACTATCGACGTGTGACACGTGTGCTCCGGCTCGCACAGACGATTTGCTGCGAACGTAGAAACGATGCGAAATTCGACCGTCGAAATGGATTCTTTTAGGCGATTGTCGTTGAATTGAAATATATTATGTTTTTTATTTGTAAATTCATTTCAATGTTCGTAATATAATTATGGATTCTGCTGCTACTTTCGTTCGTCTATAGATTTAAATAATTTCCCTGGAGACCCTTTTTAACAAAGATTTTTTTTTCCAATATAAAAAAAGCTTATATTAAATATGCGCGTTTATTTAATTTTGAGTTTAAAACATCTTTAAATGATTTAATAAATCAGAATTGGCGAACCTTTTACACGCGTGCACAGGGGTGACACGTAAAAGTATTTGACTGACACGCGAAGGATTTACAATTTTTGGTTAAATTTAATTGCGGATTAAGCAAATGAGAATTTTCAGTTATTAAATGAAATAAACTTGGCGAACGATAATTTATTTGTGTACTTTTGTATGATAATTGTTCTTATATAATAGATTATTTGGGGGATTTTTTTCAAATATTTGATTGTATTAAAGAAATTAAGTTTTTTTCTAAATATGAAAACTTTGGTCCATAGTTCCCGTTATCTTCACGCATTTTGCACATACCGGTTCCCGATTCCCGTTGTGAACACGCGTTCCACACACACACACACACCGGTGTTCCAATTGTAATTATTTTCACAATCAATACGCGGCGCGGCTGTGTAATTTTCCATACATAATAACTTATGTTTTTTTTTAGCTTTTCTTTAGGAATTTCCCTATTATTTTTCTTTTTAAACCACCTGTTAGTTAAAACGAAAAAAAAATCCAAATCGGTCAAGTAGTTTTTATGTTTTAGCAAAAAAAACGAACCGCGATTTATTTTTATATACAAGAAGATAAGTTATAAAGCAATGATACCATCAAAAATTTACATTCAATCAACTGCACCGTCAACCCGAACAAAACACCGCCCACCCCTTTCTCCCGACAAATTCCAGCCTCACACACATCCACCCCCGCCTCGATGACAATCACCTCACCTCACCCCCCCAACCACCCACCCACCCCGACAACAGCCTCGCAAACCGACCAAAGTGCGCCATCCGGAGCGTCGAGCGTTCCGGCGCTAATTGCGGCCAGGAGGCTTGCATAGCCCACATTGCGCCATCCTTGCGCATCCTTCATTAACGACGCACCGTTTAATTGCAGCCGCCGTCGCGTGATATCAAACAATAATTGGACAGGTGTCGTCGGCCGGCCTGCGGTCGCTCATTAGCATCTTAATTGCGCCGGATTACGGCGCGAATGTACGTGCGGACCTACACCCTTTGACCTGCCCTTTAGGGGGGGCAGGGGGGTCGCCTCCCGAGGGCACGGCTGTTTGCATACAAATGCTGTCGCTTGAATGCGTCGTCGTCGACGACGTCTGGACTGGCTGCCGTCTCTAAATAATTATTTCCGATTCGCTGAAAGCCGCGCGGACTCAATAAGGCCCTCTCGATCGGGACTCTAATGAGATTTGTGTAGTGATTTTGAAATGTACGAGCGCGTATTTTTAGTGCGACGTCGAATTGAATTTTTACTATTATTTGTTTTTAATAAAAGAAGTTTTATAAATGAAAAGGAGAATTGCGTTCGTAGAGTGCGCGCGTTAGGTTTATCGGTTTAATTAATAAATCACACAGTCCATAAAAAAGGATCCGGGAAAAGCTATAACAGAGTTAGTTTTGCGAGTGCATTTCTCTCCCCTATAGCACTCCGTTTAATTGAAGATGTGATCTTTTTTTTCGTTCTCGAACTCCAACCAGAACAGATGCATTAATCGTGTTCGATCTGAAAAAGTTTTGTTCAACTGCTAAATATTGCACCATCGACGTAATCAATAATGGACATCAAATACCCAACGGTGCATAATTGAACACCCCATTTATATTTTTTTACATAAAACCAACCACTCTCGCAACAATATAAAATGAAATTTTATGGATACGGTAATTAATAAAAAAATAATCAGATTTTAAACGGAAAATTTTTTTAACAATCCTTGAATACTTTTGGCAACCTGCGTACACATCTCATGTTAGCTGCTTACGCAAAAGCGAACGCGATGAAAACGATCATTTCATCGAAATATCTTGTCTTCAATATTATTATAATCCATTTTTCGAGTATCGACTTAACGGCGCGCACATAACTGATAATAATCCGCGTTATTTCATATTTATGAGCGCGTGCGCTTTCGCGTCTATATGGAATATTCGCGAGCGAATTCCCGCAGGAGGAAACGACGTCGTTTTTTCCAACCGCTAAAATGCTTTTAAACTCAGGATGACGTTTATCTCCCAATAGGTACGAGTGAGATCGAAGCCGAAAGCGTGCACGGTGGAAAAATATCGAAAAGTTCATATATACACATACGTGCGATGTAAAATATATATTTACAAATTTATATTTTCATATAAGGGCGTTGTAGATTTGGGGTCGACTTTATGATCACCACGAGCAATGATGCTAAGAAGGCTTCGTATGTGAGTATCTACTAATGGCCCTCGATGGGAATTACACTAGAGGCGATGATGCGGGAAACTCTTAGGACGGTAATACGGAGAAGCCAAATTCCCTTTTATCTCGTCTATAGAAAATCGATATGGTGTCCTCGTGCGGATGTCGAGTGCGATCATTTTGTATTTTAAATAATAAGGATTTTATATAGCAAATTTACATAGCAAAAATCGTTAGTATAATGAAATCGTAATCGTTACATCGCAGCGCGACGTTATCGTTGCGGTCGATGTAAATTAATTTGTCAATACATGACGAAGTTTACTAATGAACAAATGAATGAATAATGAACTAATTAGTACCGGAATCGATTCGATAGCATATCTGAATTGGCTTTTCGACAAATAACGATTCAAACTAAAACAATTTATTATGCACAATGACAACGAGCACGAATATAAATTAATTACCCTTCATCGCGTCACTTTTTTGCCATGCTCATTTAAAACGTACAATACGATACGTATCCTGGTTTAATTGAATTGTGCACGTATTTTATGCTTCGTCAATCATTTCGAAACGTCAAGCTTTATTTTCATGTATTAAATTAAGATTTTTTTTTTCGGCAGCACTCCAAAACTTTTTATCTACCCTTCGATGTCAGCGAAACCCGTATTTAAATTTCGAAAGTGAAATTGAACATTTTCATAAATTAATTTTTTAACGCAGGTACGGTCATTTATTAGAATTCCTGAAATTCTTAATTTCGCTAATTATCATTCACGTTTTTATATAAAAAATAGAGGTACAATGATGAAAAATTTTCAGCTCACATACAGATTATAAAAATTATGAATCAAATTTTTATTTATAATAGAATTCATCATAATCGTACCAAATTTTCCATTGATCAATGAAACAAACCCATACGACTTAACTCCCAAATACACCAATCTTAAAACTATTTCTGACAATTTTACTAAGCCTAACACCAACGACGCTTATTATTCACATTTTGAAAATCAATGTTGGAACCCAGTAGCCTATTGAAGTGAACATAGCGTGACGATACGGTCAGATAAAGGCGGCTATGCATCGCTGAGTGGGTGGCGGTGGGCGGGCCCGTAGGCGGTGAAGACCGCACATAATTATGCATTAGTCGCTGCACTCCGCCACCCCTCCTCGGCTCCCGGTTGCCGCTCTTTATGGGTTGATAGTTTTATGGGAACATTTATAAAGATTTGGTGCAGTGATATACCCCACCGGGCGGTTAATAACCGCGGAGCCGGGTGCCACCCCCGCCGAAACGTTATGCACCTACGGATTTGGATTTGGGTGATAATATCTTCTCGATGTTGCGAAGCTTGAGTTTACTGAGATTATTCGGATCGTTGTGATCTAGTGCTTGAAATTAATTGAAATGTTGTAAAATGTGAGAAAGCGCATTGATTATGTAATTATGTATCCATCGTTCTGTTTTAAATTGTGATAATTTCACAAACTGCTCAATCTATAATTTTCGCGAAACTAATTTATCCATATACTGCGAGAAAACCTTTTAAGCGATTACTCATTTTAAAATATTCATACGTGGACTAACGGAAATTATGAAATGAATTACGTTTACACCAAGGTTGCTTTCGGAAAAAAAAATAGAATTTACGACGTCTTCCTTACACTTCGACCATAATTCGATGTTCGATACCGGATTTATTGTTACAACTTTATATACTCCAGCGGAGGACGTTTACTGCGTCAAATTCAAAATATATAGTGAGCGATATTTTAGTCGTTGTATATTGCAAAATTAATAGTTTCTTTTAGTAGCCATGTAATACGAATACAAATTGGTGTTCCACCTGCACTAGTTATACGCTATTATGTTCACAGTTAAGGCGCTAAGCGCGCTCTAACAAATTTGTGTAAAATTAAAGCTTTTCTCGCTAAAACATAAATCACTTTTATCACAAAAAATTGCCATTATATTTATTAAAAATAAGCTCAAACATTTTCATAGAAAATTTAATCGTCTCGAATAAAAACGAAAAGAATAAATTATTAACTAATTTCTTTCGCGCGAATGTACAAGTGATATTAAGGAAACTATTAAATTTCCCAACGAGTTTCAATTTCGCCACAATCAATACGTAATGTAGAATATACGGGAGCGGCGTAGATCATAATACTCATATCCGTCGTGTTAACGTATTCTCGAAAATGTATTTACGGTAGGCGGAAAACCTATTTCGAGATTTCCAATGCTGTAGATACATATATCGCCTGCAAACATTCGTCCTTTGACTAGAAGTGCACTAAAGCTCCAAAAATGTTCGCAATGTAGTTCACACGAGCAGATGTTTTTGATTCAATAGGTTCTTGTGTGTGAACTATCGTCGAACGAAAATCAAGCTTTTGTGCAAACGATACTACCACATATGTGAAATTCGCTACAAAACATTGCACTCGAAAATGCTTCGGATAATACTAGGAAGTGACATAAATTTTTCACTGCTATATAAAATAGTGATAAAAACCGAGGAAAACTTTTCAAATTATAATCCGAACAATTAACGATAAATTAAATCACATACCAATCAGGAAATTTTCATGCACGAAAAAATTCACATACCTGAAACAAAAAAATTAGAACAAATTAATTAATTTCACATTACATGTATGAAAGAAAGTATTAAACAAAACATCATAATATTTAGTTTTATACATTTTTACATTATATACAATAACAAGAAAATCAAATTAACAATCAAGCATATCTAAATTTCGTATAACAACCAGAAAATACTTCAATTGCAAAATCAGATCACATAACAGACGCAGGAAGAAAACAACATGAAAAAAATGCAACCACACCGCGTACTGATTAATTCTGATTAGAGAGAACCGGCAACCGGGGAAAGCTTTCAGTATGCACGATCGCGGATGAAATAAAATGAAAAAAGCACGTAACGAGGAAAAACTTATTAGCTGAAATCCCTCATCTAATTGGTATTCAGAATTCACGTACAATTTCACTGATTCCGCTAACGCGCGCAGAGAGGCCGTCAGACAGACAGATACCTAAACGTGCAGAGAGGTGCTGCAGAGCTAGCCGAGTTCAATTTCCAACTGGTCTCGAAGGAAATTAATTTTCTCGCGATAAAAAATCCTCGTGCAGCTCTGAATATGCAGCTGCAGACGATCCACGGGTGCAGCGAGTCCCTGGGCGGATTTGAAGCCCACCACGGAAGCACATACTATTAGGTGGAGGGTAGGCGGCGCTATCCGGAGTGGGACATCTCGCCAATGATTGCTTCTTCGGATTTGCGACAAAGAATATTATCGCGGTCCCCGGGCCGAAACCTCATTATTGTGCGCCGTATAAAAGAAAAGCCTTTCGAATGAATGGGCATTTCATAAATGCTCGTTTCTAAGTATTTCACTGGGGGGATTGGAGCTTGAGCTGTGTCTGGATCAGGAAGCTTTGGACGATGTTTATTGCAAATTAAAATTCAATTCGAAATAGGTTAACGTGAGTAGTGTTTGCAATTTTTCAAATCTGGGATACAATTGTGCGGATTAGTTTTGTTTATTTATTTTAAATTTAATAGAAAGGTTTTTTTGTATAATATAAACGGGAACGTGTTTGAAACATTTTTACTTTAACTATAAAAATTCATAATGCAATCAAGTTATATGCGCTGACTATAAAAAAGGTCTTATAAAGAAACACGTAGTTTCACTTTGTAAGACTATTATAAATTTTAATATTAAACTCGTGACGTGTTAATTATTTACACTATATAAAACAATTTTCATTTAAATTCAAATAAACTACACTAAATACGCTCCGAAAACTTCAACACACATTACGAAACTCCAACCGACAGAAAAGAACCCACCGATGGGCATCATTAAAAGAAAAGAACATTCAAATAACAATCAAAACTTTCCGCTATGAATAACGAAAGCTTTCACAGCACTTTAAAACGATAAAAACCGAGTTCAAAAGAGCTTTCGATCGCGCTCGCATAAAAAACGCTTTGTGAATTTCGATCAGCTTCAAAAATTCCCGCTAATATTGGTCCCGTGGAGGCGATTGATTGAGCGCTCCTGATTCGCGAAACGGCGAGTTTGCGAGCAGGAGAGAACCGGGAAAATGGGTGACCGGGGAATACGATAATTATAATGGACGCCGCGGGGAATAAACGCCGATTTGTATTCTTGTCGAATCGCCTCTCGTATAAATTAAAAACGTCTGCAGATTAATTATCGCGAGCGCCATTGTGCGCGTGTAGTGTACGGTTGCGCGATTGCGTATTTTCTCGCGGGTGTGCGCACGCAGTGAATGTTAATCGCATCGTGTCTTGATGCTGAATCTAATTATTTCATTATATTGTTTACTTTTCGGAATTGAAATTGTGTATTGTATATATATTTTATTGTTTGATTGTATAAAATAATTCAAAGTGTTAACGAATCTTAAGGATTTGCACCACATTCCCGCTCGGAGGAATGGGTACAATTTTTTT
Source organism: Hydropsyche betteni (assembly GCA_028571205.2). Classification (NCBI taxonomy): domain Eukaryota; kingdom Metazoa; phylum Arthropoda; class Insecta; order Trichoptera; family Hydropsychidae; genus Hydropsyche; species Hydropsyche betteni. The sequence goes on from JAOXNN020000082.1 coordinate 684,163, forward strand.
TTTGACGCAGCTATTAAGTATATTAAATAAATTTTGTTTTTCACATATACATAGTAGTTTCATTAATAATTTTAAATAATAACGAATAAAAAAATTAAAAAATGACGGAGATATGAGCCATTAAGTAGAACTATTTTTTGAATATCTGGTGTACAAGATCTTCACAACTGATTTTGTTAAATTTATCTTCTATAATATATATATAAAAATGGATGTTTGTATATTAAACGTCGTTTCACTCCAACTCCATTCGACGGATCACTATGAAAATTGGCATGTATATGTATTTTTCGTCGAAAATATTTTTGTATGATTAAAACGCAAAAAAAAATCAAAAATTAAATTCAGAAAAAAATTCAGTTTGATCTGTCGTATGCTGAATTTAGTTGCCTTGGTTAAGAAATTCATAGAATTATATCAAGCTGTCATATTAATGGCAGGACAACGTCTGCCAGGTTCAGCTTGTTTAATATTTTTTATAGCTACGTCAAAAAAATGTTTTATTTTATACTTATTTTTCCGAGCGGGAAAGTAACATAACTCCTCAAACAAAATCAACAACTAATTAACATCCCTCAACAACCGATATAATTCAATAATTTTTCGAATATACACAACCAAAACATACACAAATCATCTCAGACACCCTTCACTCTGAACTATTTAAACCCGGCAACATTTTCACAGAACAGGACTCGCACGTAACACGCGGAATTGCGGACTTTCCCTCGCACAACACACGGCGGTACTATTAAGCCGTTCGGGCCCGTCCAAACGTGAAAATAATATCGCCGCGGAATTTTTGAGCGCTTTGTACTTTGGCGGATGCAGGCGCGTTTGCGGATTCCGTGAATGCGGAATTCTTAAATGCGGCCCATTTAAACGTGAGAATGAATGGATTGTGCGGACGCGGCAAAGGGATGAGCGGGCGGCCGCAGAATCCGCCCCCGCGACCGCATCCCACAATCCGAATGGAATTTCGCATTACTTCCGAATTTTTTTTCTCCGCAACGACCACCATTACCGATGGCCCTTTTCTCGACTTTGTTGCGTGCACGGTGGCCCGATTTCGCAGTGTTTATCTAGGCGGTAAAAAATTGATTCGTGCGAGCATTGATGAATTCAACTGTTTCTAATATTCATTTTGATTTTATAACAATGTCAGTAATACGTCAGTAATATAGTCAGTTATGCGAATTCAACTAACGTTAATTCATACTTACGTGATTTTGAAAAAAAATTAATTTATTTAATTAATTTATTACAATTTTTTAATTAATTGCGTTTAGTTTCTCAGCAGCGTTTGTATGACTCACCATACGTATTATGATTCGTTCAATCGGGATGTACAATTGTAAAAATGCAAAAAATTAAGTTTTCAAAGTATAATAAATACTGCCTCTAAAATGGTTTTATACTCGTTTAATTTTTGCCTTGCCGATCAGTTTTTCCTTATGGACAGGATGACGAACCAAATTAACTCCAAAATTCCGATAAAGTTTAAGATGACAATTATGATCATAAATAACATAAAGAACTGAGAATATGTTTTGTTTATCGATTCGGTTGCGCGTATGATATCACCGATATTAAAATAAAATTCATAAAATGATCGAGAATGATCATAAATTAACTTTTGCAAAGGACCCAGTTTCCGAATGTTCGAAAATATCACGATTTTTTGCGTCAAAATGCGCGTTACACGCGTAGCTTTGAACGGGCCCATAAGGAGAAAGAATGCAATCTATGGCAATTATGTATACACTAGTATATAGGCCCGATGTTAATAACATCGGCTGTGAATTAATAACCATAAGTTCTTGAAAGGATATGGCTTTTAAATCATAAATTTGTTGTTATTTTTATTTTATTTTTCTAAATATATATAAGCGGTGCGTTCAATTATTATAGTTTAAATTAAAATATAATGTTTAGTAAAAATGTATACATATTATATAACAAAAAAATAAGGTTTGTTCGATTTACGCAATTTTTCGACTTATGCAAAATACTTCGGAACGAATCAATCACGTAAGTCGAGAACTTACTGTATATAAAAACATTTGAATACCATCGTTTAAAAATGCACCATGAACTTCCCCGTTTCATTCTTTCGTTTTGCATTTTAATTTGTACTTAACAAGGGAGATTTCCATGTTGAAAAAAGTCGTTGCGTTGCGGTCGCCGAAATTCGTCTCTTAATGAACGTCATAAATTCGGAATAAGCTCTCGCGGAAAGAAGAGCCCCGTTGAAACCGAGAGTGAAGCACGGCACCGTGAAATTCTCGGATGGCTTTGTGGAAGATTACCATGCTTACGTATAAATCTCGTGCACACTGTTTAATCCGAAGTTTCGCGCGAAGACGTTTCCGCACGCCAAACAAAAATCCCATTTCAGTTTTTAGCTCGTTTACCATCCGCGCTCGTTCACCTCGCTCGACTTGTGGCCGCACTTTCCAAAGTATTAAAACGTTAATTCCGAGCTCGCGAATGAGACGGGTCTCACGTGTCGAGTACTTTTACAAATATCTATCTTCTATATATATAAAATGGATGTTTGTATATATGTATATTAGACGTCGTTTCACTTCAACACCGTTCGACCAATCACTATGAAAGTTGGCATATATATGTATTTTTTGTTGAAAAGGTTTTTATGTCATTAAAATTAAAAAAAAATTCAGTTTGATCTGTCGTTTGTTGAATTTAGTTGCTTTGGTAGAAATTCATAGAATCATATCAAGCTGTTATAATACAGTTTGGCAGTACAACGTCTGCTGGGTTTAGCTAGTAATATATATAATAATTTATTTTACAAAAATTTATGCAACAATATTATTTCGGCAATCCGAATTGAATCGATTCATAGAAATTTTACATGCGAAAACACGTCGATCGTTATTCAAAGTTATAAAATAAACACGATGAAACGTACCAGTTTGGAATTTAAACATATTCAACAGTTATCTAGAAGTTTAGTCGAATATTTAAAATTTCATATCGGACGACTATATAAATAAAATTTCCATTACAAAACAAACATCTCCAATCGGAACCATCCAACCCGACTTCCCAGAAAGCTCCCCTCACCCTCCTAAAGACCCGAACTTTTCCCCGCACACTTACCGAATCTTTCCATTATTTTTTTCGCAATTTTTTTTTTGGCGAGGCCTCGTCGACGACGCGGCAAATAAAACGCTTATCTGCGAGGCAGTTCCACACACGCGGCGTTGGCAAGCAGCACGGTCCACGGTCGGCAGTAATCTGCGACATACTGTCCTCTAATTGCGGTCCTAATTGCCCCCGCGGAGGGTCCCGGAGGGCGCCCTGCCAACCAGCACAGACCCCAAATAGGCCTTATGTGCCCGCACTCACACAAAACGCCCTCAAGATGCTCGAAGCCGAAAAACTGCACGACTATTGTGCCGGAACGTTAATTTGTATAAATAATTCGAATTTCTGTCGATTCGATTGGTCGAAACGCGATTGTATTGAGCCGAAAGCGATGATTCTGAAACGAGATGCAAAGCCGAAACGTATCCGTTCCATATGGGCGAACAGCGGCAACGATCACCGATGCGGTTTCGGATTTGACCTTTCCTTACCGGTGATGTGTATCTTCTATACATTTCTCTAATTACCATCAATATCTTTATAAATATAATAAATACAAGGTTGAAATTTTAGATATTCCTTCATAATATATTTACGCATTGATTTAAAAAATAATATTAATAATAATCAGAATTTAGCGAGTACATCCAAGCTATTTTGTTAACAAATTCGCCTAAATAAAAGCGTTGGTTAAATTTAAGTACATATTCGCATCTCACTCTTGCATACTTCACTGTAGAAGTGCGAGTAGCTCAACGTTCTCAGTCGTGAGCGGAGAGTATTCCCGTCTACTGCGCCAGTGGCGCTCCGCCTCGCAAACGAAGTGGACCCATGTCCATTACGTGAGCGTTTCCAGATGGTTTTTTAATGATTTCAGCAAATAAATCACAATTATTATAATTTTTTACTTCAATTATAATTAATTAAGAGGATTAGCTATGAATGTTTTTATTTTTCCGATTTTAAATCGCTAATTTTTGAATGTGTAGTGACTACACAGCACCGGAACGCGCGTTTTGTTTTAGCACCGTGAGGGAAAGGTTTTAACAACGACCAAATGAACGAATTTCGGATATGTGAATTCGCAAGAGGTAACGTGCGTCCTGCATTGCCGTTGCAAATCTGCGAGTGCATTTCTCGTGGACGACCTCTGCGGTGACGGCTTCTTGCATACCGCAGAAGCCAACATTGCATTCTCGACGCAATAATGACAATAATAATAATAATAATAACAATTAGCAGGGTCGGTAATTGTTTTCGCTAATGGCTCCGTGCCCGTGGATTGTGTACCGTTGTTGGTTCGGAGTGTCATTGCATCCGTGAAAATCTGAACGAATTAGAAAGGATTTCGCTATTTTCAAATTAAATTATTGTATGAAACATTTATAAAAATATTAATTTTATGTGTGTTCAAATTACTTATTAATGATAATGATTTGTTTTCATATATCAAAGCTTGTTCGTTGAATCCTTTTCGGGATGTAAATCAAAATGCCCATGTTTCGTTATGATAATGAAGGCCATTAATATTATTCATTTAACAATTAAAACCGGAACACAACTTATAAAATACGGCTCGCTCATTCTCAATTTGAATCCTCGCGACGCGACCGAAAACACGAAAATTTCCCAGCCGCTTATTCAACTCCGCCGAAATTAATTAAACAATAACGAAACGTAATAAATTCAAAATAATTAACCTTGTAAAAATACTTCTGAATAAAATTCCAACGGAAAAGTCCTCTCTCTCCGCTGTCAAGAGACCGAAATAATAATTCGCGACCCTCGTCCTTCTCTCGCGCTTTTTTACGGCCAATATAATATTTTATTTTCAATACTTCTTATCATAACGACACGCGTCAAATTGGGTTGAAAATGAGAGTCCGCCGCCGCCCACGGCCGCCCACCTCCCCCGCCCACCGGCTGGCGGTCGTCTTTTGGCCCAAAGGGGATGTTTATTTTCAATACATCACCCCCAGGGTATCTCGGGACCGGGCGCCAATGAGCCGTATAAAACGTACGGGCCATAAAAAGCGCCGATGCGACGTAAACACACTTTGGCCCGGCGCGCACGTATGAAAAAGGACTCTTAGCGAGTCGCCTTGGACGTATAAGACGTTAAGACGACTCGTAAAGAACCCATTAAAATTTAAAATAAATGCGGGACGACCGTGTCCCGGCGACGGCTTTTAGCGTAGGTGTGGGTCGTGCGCGAGTTTCCTTCGGTTTTGGCTCAAATCGCGTGTTTTGAATGGTTAGCGTGAAATGTTATCCTTGAAACATTTGTTTGATTTTATTATTTTTCTACGTTCACGTTTCAATTACGTGCTTGAAATTTTTTTAAGTCATTGGTACTCGCTTATTCGTCTTTCATTGGTTTTATGATTGTAATTGATTTCGTTTGCATAAGATTCGGATGTTGAAATAAAATTATTTTATCATCAGTATATAAAATACATATTGAACTGAAAAAAAATACACTTGTATACCAACCAGCATTAAAACTTTCATTTTCTCTTTATTGTCATAACAAAAATAAAACACAATCAACACATAATTCAATCAGTTCCTTTCGTTAACATTTCACAGAAATCAAATTTGTTCATCTTCCGCTCGTCTAATAATCCCGGCGTAAAACAACGCAGCATATTAAATTTGACATCCGCTGCCCCCCCCGACAAACGACCATCACTCAGACTTTAAGGGCGACGCGAAAGAATAAAACGGAATAACTCCGACGACAAAACGAAACAAACAAGAAAAACGTCCCGAAACCCAACACAATCTCGAGTCTACGACCGGCCAAAAGGGACGGTTACTGCGCCGAGCGCCAGATATTAATTTCGTCGCTAACCGGCCGAAGGGCGGGAAAAAAATCCGCGCAGGAATTTCGCTGATTATTTTTTTGTCGACGTCCACATCCACACCGGCCTAGGGTAGGAGATCCGAGAGTGGTGGATGGTGGAGTGCGGCGGTTATCGCGCCCTGGGGGATGCTGAAACGAATGAAAATTAAACCGTTTTGCCCGGAGGCTGCTAGTGGCCGTTTCTCGATCCGGCTAACGCTAAAATAGATTATGGGTACTAATGTTGTGATGAGATACGGTGCCGTTTGGTTAGATTGGAAATGTGGAAAAATCTAAGGATCTCGGGGAGAGTGTGTGGGTGTAAATGAGAAAATTTTATGTCTGTGTGCGTTGTGCGGAAATCTGGTTGTGTTTATGTTAGTTTTGTGAATTGTTAACGATTTGTTTTTGTTGAATGCGAAAAGGGGAATATATAAATGCACGTGAGTTTTAATAGTTTGCATGATTAATATCAACTAGTATATAGGCCCAATGTTAATAACATCGGCTGCGAATTGATAAGCATACTATTACCTAATAAAATAAAAATTGAATATCTTTATGCAAAATTATTTTATAACCGTGCCACTGCGTGATGTAATAAAAAAATGAATATATGCAAACATATTTTATAACCGTGCCCTTGCGAAATGTCTCCAGAATATAAGAGTCACGAGCGTCATCGACACAGATACACAGATATCCACGATTATATATAGGGGATATAAATCCACTAAAGGTTATTAATTTAAGTGGACAGTTCAAATTAGCATTATATAAAATATAATATGTGTGCATTTAAAAAAAATGATGTGTTTATTTTGTACGAGCATTGAAATGTGTGCATTCAAAAAAAATGATGTGTTTATTTTGTACGAGCATTGAAATGTGTGCATTCAAAAAAACATTTTGATAATTTAAAAAATATCTTTGCCACAAAATTAATAAAGCGTGCATTAGAATATAAATAATAGATCGGCAACGCCGCAAACGCTAACAAGACGAAATATCAACTGCACGACCATTATTCACGACTTTCACAATATACAACTAAATTGGACCAAAACTTAAAAATGTGATTAAAATTAAATCATTGCTCATTTCATATTTTTTAATGTTCAATTTAACACATACAGACAATTAACACTCTTTTTACAAATTTGAACAAATATATGCCGTATTGCATACACGTTAGGTAGAGACGCTGTTCCCTATTACATAAATCAATATATACGTATATGCCGTTCACGTTTATCGTTTTATTTCATAAGCACGATATTATAGACGTTAAGTGTATACACATAAAGACCGTATTAGAATATTTTTTTAATACATATTTAAAAATGATATTGACTCAAGTCGACGTTGGTGTTGAGGTTAGGTTGCTCGTGTTAGCTTGTAAGACAAATCACGTTCAAATCCGGCCGGTTGACTGCGATTTTTCAATTCGAAAAATGATCGTATCGATGGGTCGTTCATTTTAAAGTCGCGAACGTCATCGGACACACACACACACACACACACACACACAAACACACACACACACACAAAATCCGCTATTATATATAGGGGATAGATATATTTATTAAATAACCACTGAAAGACTGAAAAATGTTATGACTTTTCCAAATCCTTCAGTCTTTTAGTTGATACTTTACACAAAAATTTTCTCAAAAATTTTAATTTTTTACCTATGTTTTTTAACTTCAAACTTAAATCACTTTTCATCTCAATCTGACGTTAATTTAAGATGAAAAAAATTCAGTACTTAGAGTCAAAGGTCTGACGTTTGTTGAATTAAGTTACCTTTGTTACGCAATTTATAGAATCATATCAAGCTGTTTTAATATAAACTGAATAAAAAAAAGAATTAATGAATGAAAAATAAATTTAAATCAAAAAAATATTTTATCGAAAAAAATATCGAGAAAGATAGATCTCGCGAAACATGCCAAAAGGAGCTTACATCGACACAAACAAACCAGAAACACAAACGCCTCGGACCCTTGCGATTCCGCAATAATTCCTCTCGGTTTGTATGTGGAATTGTGGGCGGCACCCACCGCCCCCCGAAACTGCCCACCCACACCCCGAACACGATACATTCATTCGAAAATGCAATGTAGATAAGCTTGTTTTCGCACATAATAAAATTGCTCGCGGCGGGCGCTCCGCATTTAACACAACAGTGTTGGCTTTACGTGCCGGCGAATATCTTAAGTGAAAACTTTACATAACGCCCCGACCGACCGACTGACGCTAATATCACGTATTATACAAAAACCTAAAAAAGAAAAGTGTGAGCTTCCGCATAAATATGTTTCGCGCGCGAAAAAGCGCGGCGAAAGTCACCGCGGGATGGCAATCGTGAAGGCTCGCCGACAAGGAGGGTTTTGTTTGAAATTCAAATGAAATATTTATGTGTGGGCCGAATTTGGCGAATCTTGGCGTTTTGTGTTCGAATGGATGAGTTGTGCTTAAATGCGAAATTTCGTTTTAATGGTTCGTTGTGAAATTGTGTTGGAGTTAGCGAAGTGGGTGGGAATTTCGTTTTGTTATAGTAAAGTTGTATTTAATTATTGTGATTATTTTCTCGGTTTCGTAGGGTAACTTTCAATGGTTATTGAAGTTAAGATATCTAATTGTAGATAACAAATGAATATTATCAATTTTTTTTTTTGAAAATTATATTTTTCTTATCACAGACTATAAGATACACGGTACAACTTAAGACAATGTCAAAAAATTATTGCCTTATACTAAACATTTGATTATTGAATGAAATATGAATAAACATTCATTTCAATGTCAGAATATATTCACTTTTTTTCATAAAATAACTTTTTCATCTAAAAAAAAAAATACCAAAATCTCACAAGTAATATACTTTTTTCGAAGAAAATTTTCAAATAAAAATATATACTAAGATTTATGATTCAGTAAGCATTTCTTTTATAAAAAAAAAAATTATACATATTTAAATTGAACTCACTAGAATATAGATCAAACAATCAAACCTAAAACACTTCGCAAAACAAACAAAAAAAAAAACTCAAACGTCCGATCATACAACAGCAATACACCTTTGACTACCGAGGCGCGATCGTTTGACGCGCGTTCTAATGTAAAAATTTTATACTTGAGGTTCGGATGTTTTTCGCGGCTCTGAATGGGCCTTCCATAAAATATTGAAGGCCCATCAATCTCCTATTTACAATATAAAAGGAAAAAGGACCCTTTATGAGAGACGCGGCACTAAGGTCGGCCAGGAAGGCCGCACGTGAATGGGTAAGCAGCTGTTCGAACGGCCCAAAAACGTATAAATAAATGTATGCGAGCGTTACGTAAAACGCCCTTTCGAAATTCACCCCCTAAATATTATATTGTGTCTATAATATTGTATTCGGCGTAAATTATGCATCGCCGCAGCATGGACGTGTTGAATGATTAAAGGTGAATAATAGAATTTCGGAAACTTTGTTCGTATCAATAAAAAATTGAGAATATTTGTATCGAAAAAATAGTTAGAATGTATCGAAGAAAAGAAGAATCTAAATTGTTTAAATTTAATATTATCCGAATTAATCAAAAAATATTATTGAAATCTAAAAATTGCAAATTCGACAATTTTTTATATAATATTTTTTCAACTATGTGTACATCAAAATTTTACTATCTCAAACTCAACTACTATAATAGTCAAATTCAAGCCTAAATGAAATTTTATTTCTTAAATAATAGATAATATTATAAAGATATTATTTAGTTTTTAGTTTAAAGTATAATTTGGTATAATTTGGCACACTCATTATCGCAATCACAGAGGTATAGAACATGCGTTGACAAAATTATTGTTGAAAAATAAACAAACAAATCCAGCACAAAGTTGTTTTTTAAAGTAATTGAATTAATATAAAACTAAAAAAAATAATTATTGTTAACTTAGAAATGCAACAATTGCCCGGCTTTAATTTTATCACAGTAGAATATGTACACTCATATAGTCACTATATGTCAGTATTGCACAATGGTACAAAATTCTGTTAGCTTATTCAGTAAGCTTTTTTTATTTTAAACTGGACTATTGATTTTTGTAAACATACTTCCAATGATGATTTTAGTTTGTTTATTTTCAATGTCACCCATGTCATAAAAACCGTGTTGTGTTATCATTAAAAAACGAGTATAATTATTCGGAAATTATTTTTTCTTCTATTAAATGTGGTGTAGAAACCATTTTATTCTAGTCTAATTATCTGAATTTTTCGTTATCAGGACCATCTCAATCCCCGTTAAGTTCGTATAATCAAAGTTCTAATGTATATAATATTTTTTATGAATAATTTATATGCATGAACCGACGCGTTTAGTCATTGATACGTTTATAATGAAGTAAATTTTATATTTGAATTATTTCGTATGTTTTTTATCGTTTTTCAATACGGCCTTGTGCGTAATAAAGTTTACATTTTCCGCGCGAAGTTCCAACTCGTTTCATATATTCGGTCATGACTCTTTTCCTCGCGCACGCATATTTACAATATTTTTCCGCAACATCTAGCAATTTTTCTCGTAGATTAACGCTAGTGCAAAATTTTCACGGCAATATTTTTGCATGTTTATGTGTATGGGAAAGTGAGAGGTTGAAGACCTCACGCTGAAATTGCGCACGCAATTTTCGTAATTTTTTTATTGTGAAAATTCGTTTTTTTTTTCAACTGCACGGCATCGCGTTGTGTATTTTTACATTATAAAAAATGCGCTGAACCGGTGTGAAGTTGGAACAGCACATACACTATCAATTTGTTAAAAGCAAACATTCCTTCGGAAAAGCTCTCCAATAAAAGCTCTCTCTCGTGCGACCTGCTTTCAATTAAAGCTTCTATTTGACTGGCGATTTGCTTTTATGTACTTTTCAACGCCTTTTTCAAACCGGATTTTCTCCACCATAAATAAAATATTTTAAAATAGCTTTTTAATTTAATGAATCTATTACTGAACGAAAATAAATAATTTTCTATCATTTTTATATCCCATATTGGGAAATTGGTAAATAATGAATCAATAACACTCATTAAAATATATGACTTTTTTCTTTTTAAATTTATTTAATAACCCGAATTAATATTTCATTTATTTCAATCATTTTAGTTTCATGTTATGAAACACGATTTTATTTTATTTTTTTATTTTTTGATATTCACATATAAAATTGAAACCACCAACTATTAAAAAGTTAAAAAATTTTACGTCATTTTTTTTAAATTTCGATAAAGGAAATACGTATCATTATATTATATATATGAAAGTTATTTAAGTTTGTGATTCGTTTCTTACACATATTACTTTAAGATTGCATTTTTTCATATAAAAATATATAAAATAAATGACAACACTGATTTGATAACTTTTTTAAAGAAAAGGTGGCATAATCTTACTAGTATGATGTTCAGAACTCATAAGAAATTGAGAAGGAAATTTTCAGGTACAAAATTTGTGCTATGAGATAGTAAATTATTTATTAAAAGATTATTATCATTCCATTTTTTTATTTAAAAAATTAATAAGTATATACTTGTATACATTTTAATGAAAACTATCATTTTAACACAACACCACCCATTTCATACCACTTACTTATTTTTCAATTCTCAACCCGCAAACTCTCAATTCCAAACACCCCACCGATAAATTTCGACAAATCCTATAAAAAAAAAAATACAACCACCCAGCAACTGACCCAATTCTCCAACAAAAAAGCGAGCTCAACTCCAACAGAAAACAGCATATTAAGTCTGCTAATATTCGGCGCTAGTATAGTTGCATAACTGCGGCTATAATTCAATGCGCGGTCTCCGGAACACCTTCCGCGTGCAATTTAAACGTCACAACTAGCTTGAATAATGGACATATTATATTGTCTCCCGACGCAAGAAGAATACGTGTACATATTTCTATTCAGTGCCGTTTCAGCTTTTTTCTTTCAGCTGTACAGAGCTCGTTCTCGGTCTGGCTCCAGGTGGCGGACGGGTGGGTCTCTTTCGGCGCATTTCAGCCGAGTTCTTTGAGAGTCGGTTTTTGTTGAATATTCATAAACAAACAGCACACGTATGACGGATATATCAAAACGTACCCGTGGTGAGGGCGGAGTAAAAATGTCACGCGAACAAGGGAAATTCGCGTGGAAATTCTGAACGGATGTTCAACGCGGTGTCGTTCTTGAGTTTTTCTCGTACGTGAAGGTTTCGCTGCGATCGAAAGTGTTTGTTGTTGTGAGTTGGATTTTTTTGTTTTTTTTTTTGTTTATTTATTTTTTCGATTGATTCGAAAAATTTCGTATGAAATTAATTGAGATATACACCAAATCCTCTTTTTTCACGAGGGATACGTTCCAGAGACTACCGTGTAAAAAAATGTATGAACATTAAAAGCTCTCCAACTCAACATCAACAATAAAATCATATCTTGTTTAAAAGGACTCTTTTTTTACTAGCCATATATCAAATTGCATGTATTTAATTGTAAAAGCTAATGCGTTCAAGTAAAGCTTAACTATGCAATGCTCTCAAAAGTACGAAATATTATATTTTTTACAATTTTTTTTAGATTTTCCATTAAGCTACTTTCTTAATAAAAATTTTTCAATTTTCTGAATAAAATATTATTTAAAAAAAAATTGATTCAGCAAATGCAAATGTTATAAAAAAATATACATTTAATAATAAAAATATATTTTATACACATATTCTAAGATATTTTCCAGCTATTTTTCATTTTATTAACTCACATTATATTTACATCCAAAAATTTTTTTATCAAATTCTTAGAAGAATCCCGTACTCCCTCTATGAAATTTTGCAATATTCTACATAAAATACATTGCCGACATATGAGTTATTTAAATACTCAAACCCAATCCTTTCCACCATAAAACTCAATTTATCTCCCGACAAAAATCCGAACGCCACAATCATCACAATTGCACCCAGACACGAGGCAAGATCACTTTTACGACACTGCCGACAAATCCCGACTCGCATTCGACTTGCGAAAGTACCGTTAACCCCTTCGCGGATCGCGACACTTTGCACACGTATATTTTTTGCAAACGGCACCTGGATTTAACCGGCTGTAAAAGTATATTTTAGTGTCGCTTTCGCGCCCCCGAACGGCGCCGTAATTGAAACGCCCGCAATAAACGGCGAAAATGTATTCGGATGCGTGTTGCATGCGCGATATTGCAACGGGGCTTAACGGCGATTCGTTATGGTGTAACGAGAAATTTGCCCCGCTCGCCGTTTTCGGATTTATGAGGTGTTCGGTGTGTGTGTGCGGTGCATGTTCTCGAGTGTTGTGTGTGAAGGTTGGCGAGGAGTACGGTTTTCCTGTGTTACGTGATCGTATTGTGAGAAAAGGGGAGTTGCATCTTTTGTGTGTGCTCTTTGTATGATAGATTTGTATGGGAGGAATTTGTAATTTGAGGAAATTGAAATTCGATATGGATAGGTGTGAAGTGTGAAGTGAATGTCGCGCTTTGGTTATTTAAATATTTCGTATGCAACTTATATATGTTTCTATTTATGGCAAGGAATTTTTTATTTAATTTTCAAGAATTTTTATATTGCGCCTAGGGAAATATATTGTATAAGTTAAAATGTTTAAAAATAGAAAATTGTAAGTGTTTTCTTTTAAATAAATCATAACAAAAATAAAATTGGAAGATAAATAAGTTTATACATAAACAAGTAAATAATTATATAGTAAGTACACATTTTCACAGTACAGTATGCAAATTTTCTTTATAGGGAGGCTAGATTTATCTTAATTTTTTACTTATTACCGGTAAATTAAATTTTAAATAAAAATCAAAACAAAAATACTTTCCCGAAAATAAAAATACTAAAAAAATATACCTACACAACTCGATATTTTTTCAAAAAAATTCGAGACACATTTTTTTCATTTACCCGCAGATTATTATATAAAACAGTTATTTCGATCATTTACCGGAAAACCGGTTAACCAGTAATAGCCCCACTAATTCCTTATCGCTGCTAAATAATCTAATTAATAATTTCAAAATCGCTTCACTTTCACTCAGCAAAAACAATCAAATCAATATGAACAACATCAATTTTTCATATCCATACGTACAAACTCTTAAAATCACGCCGAACGCTCCCCTACAAAAACAAGAAACTTTCCCAAAAGCGCACACGGGCGCCCATAGACACAAAATGAATTATTATAATCGCCGATAATGCCTAAAGGGGAATGGGCTATACAATAATTCCGGCACCCTGGAGCAAAATAAAAACGATATCCCTTTACGTTTCCCAGTACGTACCGGGTACACATGTAAGAATCCGTATGCGCGTCGCTTCTCGGAAACGCCAAAGAAACTTGCCGACGACTCGTGCTGAATACCTACGGCTATATTTATATTATTTTTTTGTTTTCATGGAAACGTGACAGGGTTCATTATTGGAGGGCCAGAAATTTGCCACAGCCTACCGCCACCCGACGGGAGCCCATCGACGGGTCCCTTAAAACGACCGTTTCCAAACTTCATTGAGTGTTTTATATCGAGAGAGCATTGTTAAAATTGTTCAAAAGTACTTAAGTTTCATAATCATTTGGAGTTTATGTTTATTCATTTATAAATTAAATCCTTTTTGACCTTTGATTCCGAATGCAATCGATATTTTCTATGTATTATATTTCACATAATCGTTCATAATATATTATGTATCGATAAAAGAAATCAGATTAGAAAGGTAAAGTTAAGGCTAGTGTTAATAATCAGTCAGATCAATACCGGAAATTAAAAAGGACTCTAAGATTTTTACATTTAAGGGTTTTACCGAAAAATTCCCATGGTGATGCATAAAATCGATATAAGTTTGTAGTTGATATACTATACACTATTAAAACCCGATTTTGGGAACTTCAACCACATTTTAAAACATTGGCGTTGGTATGCCAAACGTATAATATATATGGCATAATAGTAATTTTTGAAGTTTTGGTACTTTTCATTTAAATCCTTTTTATTTCTGGCATTCAAACTATCTCTTCTAATTTTTATTTCTATAATATATTTCAAACCCTATTTCTTCAATATTTTTCGACCTCGATATGTAACGAAACTTTTATAAAACTCGTCTGTTATTTGAATTGAAAAGTCAATATATTTCTGCATTATTCATACGCATAGATTGGTTCCAAAACTACGTAAAATTTCCAAAAATAAGTTTTCAACAAATAAATAATAAAATAATCAAGATTGATCCATTCCACTACAGTTTTTACATAAGAATGTATTATATTATTAAGACCGATGACATACAATCAATAATTGTACAATTTTAGTAATCAATGAAATTCATTTTAATGAATTGTTGTTGATTTGTTGAATTTGATGTGTAAACGTTCAATTTGAAACTAAAAACGTCGAATTTGAATCATTAAACCATGAATTTGAAGTTTGAAATGTTAAATTTCAACTGTGAAAACTGTATATAAAACCGGGATCAGATCTATCTAAAAACCTATCAATCGCATTGAAATTTCCCAACGACAAAACCCAACCCCGACCCCAACGACGACAATATTAACCACCGACATCCGAAGAAAGTTTGAAAAGCACCGAATTAAAGAACAGTTAGACCGGGGCGGTTTTACCAGTCGTTGGAATGCCGCGTTATTAACAGCCCACTTAGAGGGTGACCGGACACGCCGATATTCCCACAACCCCCTGGCACTTTCGTGATCCGAATCCGGGATGTATAATGGGGTATATACGAAACAGGAAGAAATCATACGGAAATGTACATCCGATACGTGTTCCGTGTCAATATTACGCTTTTCGTCATTACACCTCGAGAGGGTCCTCGATGGCGATTGACCGTATTTCGGTGGTGTTGTAATTGTCGAGGGTTGTTTTGTTGAACGATCTGGAAATGATTTGGTGTTTGATTTTTGTTCGTTTTCGTTTTTTTTGCTGGAAGGTTTGTTGTGTTGAATCTGAAAGAATTTAGTTTTTTTTTGGAGAGATATATTTATATTTTGAATGTATTTTATTATTGTATGTTAAAGTAGTACGAAGAAATATTCGGATATTTCAGTTTTTGATCTTTATATGCTTTATAAAGAAATCAATAAACAAAATAATTTTTCAACATAAAATACTTTAAATTTATCATGAAATTTATCGTTTAAATAATTTCAAATAATAATAATAATAATATTTACTTAGAATAAAAATTTTCATTTTAATGATTTGAAAATCTATCATATTTTTATAGATTCGCTAAAAATTTCAAGATTTTTTATTTGATATTTGACTCTTCATTTTATTTTATTTTTTTTTACTTCACTTTAATTCTTTTTACTTTTCTTTCTTTACTTTCCTTTATTTTTCTTCACTGTTCTTAATTGAATTTTTTCGAATTTTTTGTTTGATATTATTTTGTATTTGTCATTTGTAAATTAAATAGATGAAATTTAATATTTTCCATTTAAGTAATTCAAACACAGTGAGATTATGAAATAATTTAAATAGTATTCGACATGCTTCCTTATTAAATTGCATCAATAGAATTTTGTCCCAGTTTAATCGCTTAAATGTATCTCGAATTGTATAATATTATTTATACCGGTTTAATTTCGATGCTTGAAAGTTTAATGAATACTTTCTATTCGAATCAGAAAAGCCTTGTTTTTCGTCTGTCGATTTGCAATAATAACTCGAATCCCATTAATGTTGTATTATATAACAAAAAGCCCGCATTAATTAATCCGAACGAGAACAGATCAAAAGGATTCAGAGGCAATATAGACAATCATCTTATCGTTGGACATTTCGGATTCTCGCGTTTTATTAAATTCTCAGTACGAAACGGGAATTCCTGCCATAATCAGTTTAACCAGAATTGCGAACAAAATAAACTGGCACAGAGCGATGAACTCGTACATGTCGTTATATTCTATATTACGATCATGTGACACAGCTCGTAATTATAAAGAAGAAATTACCAAGGCAACCGTTATATGGAACACTTTATTCCCAGGACGATAAATGATAAAAAATTTCAGTTTTAATTATGAAGATTTTAATTCTATATAATATTTCTCAATAAAAACAATCTTATGAAGAATTACTATGATAATACCTATGAAAAATTATATAAATTCAAGAGATACTTGAGAAGTATAAACTTTTTCTTAAAAACTCGCATCGAAGTTTTTACTTTCGCAAAGTGAAATTATTTTGAGTATTACAAAATTAAGCAAATGTCCCCCGAAATTCCCAAGATTCTATGTTCGTATCGTGTGCTCAATATGAACAAGTTTGCGACGCCTGTGTTAAATATATGATATTTCAGACATTAACAAGTTCTAAAGCTCTGAAACGTGAATGAATTGAAATGTGCCAGAAGACGGGTTGACGTATGATGTCGCTTTCACAAACGATCAAAACACACCGAAAGAAAATACGTTTTTTTTTTTTTAATTTAATTCAATTGAAAGCCCGTATTCGTTTCATAATTATTCTTTTTTAGAATTTCCGAGCTTTTTCCATTTATTTACGCACATTTGAATCTCCGAAACATAAACAAGGGGATCTTGTCGTCTGTTGCAGATGTCGCTCTGTCATTGACAACCCCTGCACGCTATTATTGCGAACGAACAATATCTACTTACACCGGGAAAGTTTCATAGCTTTTCAGTACAATGTGCCGTATCGTGTATACGTATGAATGTATTTGTTTCTCGTTTTATAAAGTTGTATGAACAATTGTGCTTGATGTTCGGAAAAAAATTCTGCATTTTCAATTGAAATGTAATTAAAGTTAATTTTTTCAAAAGTTAATTTTTTTTTCAAATCATAAAACGAAATGTATGAGTTCTTTTATTAATAATTTTTAAATTCAGATATTTTAATGGGAATCTTATATTATCATATTGTTCATCTAAAATTCAATCATTTGAATTCGTATCGTACTATGGTTGAAAACACGCTAAATATTATCAACTCATTCAAAACAACTTTGATGAATACGTCAAACTTTTATTCGATAAATAGGCTCGATCCTCCATTCGTTTACCAATCAAAGCAATTTTAAGCCTTCAACATAATTACTTACACCGGCAAAGACGTTTCATACTTGACCTATCGAACTCGCCCAACCCAAAACCCCCTCAAAATTAACGCTCCGAATGAAATCAGACGCGATGAATCATCAATTGAATTACATCAAAACGTGCGCTTTTAACGTCCAATTTCACACTCGGACGAGCCGAAAACGGCAAGCAATATTCGAAAATGCGAATTTCTCGGATTCGCATCGATCGGAAAGCGCAACTTTCGCCACGAACGTATGGAAAGTTAGCCATGTGTGGGGTATGTGCAACGGCGACGGGTCGTTATTGACAAAACCGAGATTGGAAAGTTTCTCGTGTTGGAGATAGACGGTGGCTGCTGGTTGAACCAGTCCAAAGTCATTATACGGAGACGGATTCTCCCGAGGCGATATTGTTGGAGCGAAAAATGACAGATATGCTGATGGTGGATATGTGCAAGAGTGAAAAGTTCGTTTTCTATGTGTGGCTCGCGATAGATGGCTTTTGTGGATCGGTGTGTAGTGATATTTATGTGAATCGAGAGTGGGTTCATAGGAATTTTCTCGACGTGAATACATCGGATAGTGCTTATATGGTGTATGGTGCAGGATGAAGCTTTCCGATGTACATTGGAAGTGCATTTTTATTGTTATTTTCTATGTATTTGAATGCTGAAAATTGATTCAAATATCTTTGTTGGATGATTTCAGTTTAATATCTATGTATTATATCATACAGTCCACGTACATGTATTAATTGATTTCGACGATTAGTTGAAAATCAGTAAAATAAACTTAACTTAAAAAAAAAAATGTTAAGTGTGAAACTTATATAATATAGTATAGTACATATTTAGGCCCGATATTAATAACATCGGCTGTGAATTGATAACCATACTATTACGTAATAAAATAAAAATTAAATATATTTATGCAAAAATATTTTATAACTGTGTCGTTGCGAAATGCCGTCGCTGCCCAACAAATATTTTGTTTATTATCTCCAGAATATAAGATTGTATGGCGATTATACCCGATTTGAATATTTAATTATATTAAATTGATTTTATTTTATTTTATTTTGTATTATTTATATTTATTAGAGACATCTATCGTGATTTTTAATAATTAATTGATTAATTTTAAGCGTAATATTATAGACGTTAAGTGTATATGCATAAAGACCATATTAGAATATTTTTTGATAATTTTATAGTATATATAAAAAAAGCATGGACTTAAACGAGCGTTAGCGTCGAGGTAACGTGACCGACTTATTAAGCGGGACAGACCAGGTTCAAATCCCAACGGAGACTGTGATCTTTTAACTCGTAATTTTAAATTCGCAAGCATCATTCGAACAGATACACAGATACAAAGATACGCGGGGATTTTCAAAAATGATAAAAATAATGTGCCGTTTATTAAAATGAATACTGAAAATATTCTTTATTAAAAGTTAGAAGATCAAAAATACACCATCGCGTTCATTTCTTAAATATCTTGTATATTGCTTATCAATATTATGGGATACATTTTAATAATCCAGTATCAGTATAATATTTTCAACATTTTCCTATTATACAATGTTTCAATTTCAACGAAAGCATTGCTTTGAATAAAAATCTTTTATAAAATATACAATTTTGAGATGGTACACAAAATAAATCATAAATATAAAAACCTTAGTAAGAACATATTCTTTGCAATTTCTACTCCTCTTGCCGATGCATAAAACTAACAATTTTGAAATATATTAACAGATTGTTTCACTTTGCAGTACACTCATATTATTTCATATTTTGAATCTGTAACGGTACCAAAACTTTATTATTTATAATACTATAAAAAAAGACAGAAATACGTCGGAATTTTTCAATTTCGCCGTGCAGGAATTGGTGGAAATATTTTCATGGGATTATTCGTCAGTTTCAAATAGTTCGCCACAAATTTGTTCGCACGTAGCATACTCAAAAGAGTCGTACCGTGGCACAACAGTCTGAAAAGTACAAAAGGAAGATGAAAGACGTTTTCAATCCCAACATTTTGCTCGCACCTGAGATTTGTCTACTGAGGTCTGCACGGAGAAGAGAGATGCAACTTCACATGAAAATTGCTATGAAAAATGGCTCGCGAACGTTCCCACTGAAATTCCCATTGCATACCAATTTAGGGCTGTATGCACAAAGGACAACGGTATCAAAAACCAATTTCGTATGAAGGCTCCGTAGTTTATGTGTGACCGTGCATGGAATGTGTGGATTTCCCAGTGAAAATTTATTTGTATTTAATGTCGTTTAAAACACACAAATCACTTATGTGTATAACATTGAAAACATTTAGGAATTTTTCGCGTTTCATATTTTAAAATACTGATACGAAATATTCCATATTCGAAACAAAACCGTATTTACGTGAATAATTGAAATTCAATCTGAACTGAGTCCGGATTTAAGAACAATAAAAAAGTTATTTTAAATTTTATTCCAATGCAATTTCATCTCTAACCATATTCATATGAAAATACATAAAAATATTAATAAAGTAGCTGAAACATTTCATCGCACAATAAAAAGATCCTCATTCGTACAAGTTAATAAAACTCAGTAGCCGTAAAAGCGCTTCGTCGTACCAAAGAATAACATCTCAGAAGCTTCGATCGAACGGCAAACACCATTTTCCCCATACGCGATGAAAAATATTACAATAATATATTACCAGTGAAAAAAAGACGCAACATCAACGTCTTTGTATGCACTGCAACCGAACGCGAGATTTATCATTTTTACCGCTATACGTGACCGTCGGGATCCCGGGATATCCCGGGAGTTTGGAGAAGATTTCTAAAGTATGCGGTCTTCTGAGATCCGATGCAAGTGGAAATCGACGCCGGGGAAAAGTCTTTTCCGATTTTCTTCAGCTGGAATGTTCGACGATCCGCCCTAGTACAAAGCGAATTTTATTTTTACGTGCTGAAATGTATATTTTCTTTCGGAGATCGCTTGGGTTATATTGGGTTAGATTTGTTCTGCATGATTCGAGTTCGATGCTTTTATGGGGTCGTAAAAGTGGTGGTTTTGTGTAAGGGTTTATACGAGAAGTTTATGATTGGTAGTTTGTTCAAATTTCAATTAAAATGTCGCATGGTTTGTTTTCGTATTGAAAGCAGGGGTTTCTTATTCAATCTTTAAAGTTTTGACTTGTTGAGCGAACAATAATTCGTCGAGTTTCATTCCGTGTCACATTTACTGACATTCACGCCATTCTTAAATTAGTTTTCCGTTTTTCCGAACAATTTTCGTCGGATATTAAATAGATTCTTAATATTGAACTCCATTATTATTCACGAAATAAATAATTAAATTCCGAGTCGAAAATGAAAATTTGATCATATCAACGAATAATCTATATGAAGTTCTTTTGCTTGTAATTTTCGAATATTATTTCATGTTGAATCATGATTCTTTTCAACAAATATCTAAAATATCCCAACTCGCATAACCAAGATCGCATTTGCTAGATGTCGCCAATGATATAGCCACAAATCACAAATAATAGGCCGCATAATTCGATGTAAATTGCTTCTACCACGGCAGCTTGCCAATTCGATGATCCTCGTAATTTTGCCCTTTGTACAGCATGTTTGTTTTGTTTATTTCATTTTTTTCCCTTAATATGTATATTCAGGCTTAGTTCCGTCAACCGCGAAAGCCTCCAGTTTCGTGTGTTTGCGTAATAAAACATTTAGCAACAGTTTTATTAAAACCATCACGCGAACTTATGTTACGATCTATTTTTTTTTGCAATTTTTGTTTTGGGAGCGTGACGCAAAAAGCTCTGCTAAAACGACCGTCCATTGACTTTTCTTTAAATATTTGCCTTTTAGATTTTCATATGTATACCGTTTAATCATATACGAAAATTATAAATGTTTATTTCAAAACAACCATTTTCGACGTTGTTTATATAATATTTTATAAACGATGTTATGAAGTACTCGATATTGCGCCTAATGATGTGTACACACAATTTTCAATTCGGCATTAATTGGTTCTGAGATTTCTAAACGTATCGTCGAAGAAGGCTGCTTATTTACATAATATGTTTGATTTCCATGTACAGATCGTAATTGACGTTATCGACTTTCTACTTTTCATACGATACTATGTTTTCAAAAGCGCCATTTCCTTTTCAGACGTCTCACATTGAAATTTAAACACGCAGTTACCGAATATTTAAATGAATATATTTCTATAGTATTCAATAAATTAGTTATGAAAATGGTTCAAATTTACAAAATCATTTAATATTCTAATATTAAATACTAAATTATATATGAAAATTCAGAACTTTATCGAATCTATATCACGTGTATCGTTATAACTACTTCAACGCTGAATAGTTTCTTCCCTCAAGTTTCGCTTTAAGTGAAGCAGATCTGTAAGAGACCTCAAGAAACATTTCTGTTTTATACATAGCACGAACAATCTAAAAACAAAATCAGTATTTAGGGTTATGTATTATTGTCTTCACGTTACTACAGTACCTTACTCAAATAAAAGTTTCTACACCTACACAGATTTTCTACTATGAGTTAGTTTAGTTTCTATTTTATATACATCGCACAATAAACAAAGAGTATTTCGGTAACTTATAATTTGTTATAATCGTATAAAAAAAAATTCTTTAATTTTGTACGCGCTGCATCAGAAGAAATATTTCAGTACTTCAGTTTTCCCCATAAGTCTTCCAACAAGAGGACGTGCAACCATGATAAATAACAAGATATACTGCTATCCGTAATAATGTATCATCATTTTCCGTCAAGTTTTCATATAACGTGATGAGTTATCATAATATAATTTATGAAATAACAATGCTTTATCAAAACAACAGAATCATTATTTTGGGTAATACGCGTCAGATTTAGTATAAAAATTAATATATTTCGATCGTAATTTCTTTGAAAAATTATAAATTACTAACGATAGTATCCGGCGTTGCTCTAGACTTCAATTTTAAATCAAATAATTTTTTTAATTTAAATTAAAAAAAAAGCATAAAACGGGCCGCGTATTGTCACAATTTTTGAACGTGCAACAAATTTTTTTTATTTATACAGGCGGGGAACTTTTTTTTTTTTTTTTACGGACTTCGGATAAAAATGCGAACACTTCATTTGTACATGAACAAACTAATCTGTTTACACACATTCTAAATAGCAACTTAGTGTGGTACGACAATTCAAGTTGTTTGCACTCAGATAACGCTCTTTTGCTAAATATCAATAAGGTGAAAATTGGTATGTCACTAATCATCAAGAAATACGCGTAGCGTCTACCCGTCGTGTCAGTTTGAACTTCGAGAGTTTATTTTGAACACGTTTTCACAACTCAAGCTTAAACGCTCACCCAACCTAACCCAATCATGATACATATGACGTCTGTTTTTAGTTTAGACGCAATTATATGTAGGTAAAATTTGACAGTTAACATTCAAACTAAAATCGATAGTTTGAGTATACCCAAACTAATATAGGTTTAAACCATAGGCTCCCAAGCCTATTTTCAACGTGGACCCCTAGCCCAGTATTTTTCTTTTCGTGGACCCCATCTCCAGGATGCCTAATAGTGAAGTTTTCTAAACTTTGTTATACAAATATGAACACAATGCGACGGGTTTTTTGTATAGTGGACAGTTATAAAAAAAGATATACAATTTTTATTCTTATCTTTATTGAATTTTTTTAATGAAAATGAAATACAAGTAAACATTTTGATGTGGAATGAAATAAATAAAACATGATAAAATTTTTACATAAAATGAATACATGCTGTTAATGAGAGGGATGAATCTGATGTTCCGATATCAATCGATCGATATTTGGCTTCAAATTCGTAATGTACAGTCGTAAATCTCCATGTTCAGTGATTTGCAACTGATTTCTTTTTTTCGAAAGAAAATTAGTGATAGGTGAAAAAAATGTGGGTTTTGTTTATTATTTTATTATTATCATTATTGAATGCGTGTATGTGCGCAGTTTAAATGAATCCAATCCGCGGAGCCTCATTTACATTTCACGGACCCCCTTTTTATTTATCCAGACAGGGACCCCCAGTCGCTTTTCACGGACCCCTGGGGCTCTGTGTGGACCACTTTGAGAACCTATGGTATAAACAAACAAAAGTGAACACTTGAACTGTGACATAAATATAGATAAGCAGAAACTATAAATTTGAAAAAACCTTCCAAAAATCAAAACCAATACAACGAAACCCAAAGTTCACCCAAAACAAATTTCCACATCCAAAACCTCGCATTCAACATCACAGATTTCCATTTTTTTTTTAACCTCGTCTGTAATGATCGAGGTTACGACTCCATCCTCTACACCGAATCCCAAAACTTAAAAAAAAACAACATAACATAAGAAATACATATAAAATTACACAAGGAAAAAATAAATATATAAAAGCATAAATAAATAAAAATGCAAAATATAAAAAAAAATAACAATATGAAAACACTACAATGCATTGATACCCTGAGCCTCCAGAACCATACTCCTCAACACACTCCTAATCTCCCACACACCCGCAACCTCACAAATCGCCCTTTTAAAACCACTTTCATCAAATTCCACAACAGCTCTCTCACATTCATCAATCCAAACATGCCTCTGCTCATCCAACAACACGCTTTCGAACAGTTAATGACAGAGACTCTGCACAGACACACTATCACACATGCAACCAAGATCACCAATTATTCTGAATTGTTTGTTTAAAAGGTATTGTTTATAATAAAACAGTGCTCCGCAACCGGTGTGCCGCAAGACGATGTTTGCTGTGCCGCGATGCATTTCCAAATACAAGAAAAAATTCAAATAATTGTGAATAATATAAAATTAATATAATTTCTATTAAGAAAAGCACGTTTTTATAAATATGTTTTATTTTTGGTGTGCCTAGGATGGCCAGACGTTTAATTTTGTCTGGAATAGTTTCACTTTTTTTGTGTGTTTTTGTTTGTTTTGTCGTTTTCGTAAAATTACAACTTACTATACTTATTGTTAAAAAAAATCTGTTATTTTGTAAAAGAAGAAACGAAAATAAAAGAAAACGAAAAATTTAGTAGCACATTACTTTTGTGATCAAAAGAAACTGAAAATATCTTTTAAAAACATTGTATCTAATTTATTGTTCACTTTACAGATTTCAGAAAAAAATCGCCTGCGGCGCTATACTATTTTTATAAATACACGAGACGAAATTTTATTTTATTTTTAAATTGTATACAATTGGGCGTCCTGAAAATAAATTTCAATAATTTAATAGTTCTTCGAGGTAAAAATTATAAAATTATCGGATGCATTAAACATTTTTTCATATAGGTGGAAGAGCACAATTTTTATATGTTCTGTTTAAATTTCTAAAAAAATACGGTCAACCTGGTAATTGCGCCGCGAAATTTTATAAATACGGTTATCATGAAAAAGGTTGCGGATCACTGCTTCAAAACACCCATGCCCAATCAACGCCCGGATAAGAAAAAAACGACCAAACCCCGCCGAACTCATCCGAAAAAACCCCAAAATCCAAAACAACCGCGTCCATCTCCCAACAACCACACAACAACAACAACAACAACAAAAACCCACCGCCCGACCAAAAGAGCGCAACACTAGCGCTCGCTTCGTCGCGCATACGTCGCCTCGTTTCGCACATCAATAAGTCGGGCGTCGGCGCGCCTCGGCTCCAGTCGCCCGAACTCGGCCCGCACCCGGCCCAGTCCCTAGTCGCTCGCGGGCCGTCGCGTTGGCCACACCATGACCAGCTCCGTGCCAGGGGGCTGCGAACGCCCACCCGCCCGCGGGGCGGCCGCCGGCCCGCAGTGAGCCCGGCCCAGTCAGGCCTAGGCCGGCCCAGTGCGGCGCCCGTGCCCGGTGCGCTGGGGAAGTTGCGGTGCGGTTCTGATGCGCGGTCGGCCGCCGTGGACGAATGTTGCGCGGTTGAAGTGTGTGTGTTTGGTTTTTTTCGGTTTGTGGTGGTGTTCGTACGGCGGAATGGAGGCTTCGACGCGCTGAGGCGGTTCGGCTTTTGAGGATTGTAGGTTTGTTGTTTTTTTTTTTTTTTTTGTGATGTGGTAGGGGATTTTCTTTTGTATCGGTTGTTCGTGTTGTGTGATTGATGTATATTTTTTTTTTTTTTTTATTCATTTTCTTAATATTTTTTGTAAAAATTGTATTTATTGAAGTTATTTTTTTTTTCAGATATAAAAATCTGTTAAATTTGTATTATTAACCATTTTTAAGAAACACGCAAAAATTCAGTTTTTTAAAAATGATTATCGTTATCAATTTATCTATTACTCTCTTTCTGAATGATTATCATCCTTAAAAACCTTAATTTTTACATATTTTAAAAAAAAAATCAACTACAAGTATAATACATGATCGACTACATTGTCGTTACACTATGTATTTTTCATTTTTATATAGTAAATCTCAACGAAAATAATATATTTTTTTAATATTATATCGAAATAATAATTAAAAAAAACTATTTCGATACACAATAGAATAACAATCTTATTCGAAATAATATATTATCGATAAAAATTGAATGTATGAAATCTATTATTGGAAATGAGAAAGATTTCAAATCAGAAATATTTTATAATGAAATAAAATCTTTTAATATGATACTTCTATTTGAATTGACTGAAAGCGATTTAATGATAATGTTTGAACTTTATTCATTATTGTTAATATCTCCGTGGCGATACTAAAATATTTGATACATCAACATCTAATGATCTCGTTTTATAAACGCGCGTATTCAATATCGCGTAGTCTTACGAAAAAATCCCATAATTACGCTCGCGACGGTGAAGAATATATATATTATATAAAATAAAGCTGAAATTCACATAAAATCCAATTTATCACAAAAAAAAGTTTAAGAAAACGTCTCAGAGCCGTGCGTACACGAGAAAATCGATTAATAAAACCTTCACAGACCGTTCGAAAGCCTTCCACTTTCCTTCAAAATGAAAATAAAAAAACGAAAATAAAGCTCCCTAGGACCCATCTGGAATCCTTCCGTGTTCCTCACCCCATCGATCTCTCAACTCATCCGACCTTAAATAAAATACAATAATAAGAACCAAAATAAAACACCCAAAATCGCATTCGATCCCCCATTAAATTGCCGCGCGAGAACATCAATCGCTTTAAACGGTTGCAAGTTTCGCGCCAAAAAACAGAAACCGAGAATGGAATTTAAGAGGTATTAGAAGTAGCCGTTTCGTATTTTTTTAAAAAAGCATTTTCCTTTGCGGTTTTGTGTAGAAATTGCGTAGCGCCCCCGCATCCGGTTTTAAAAGCTCTCATAGTCGCCATATCGAAAGAGTTATGACCTTTCTTATCGTTTATTTATTTTTTCTATATATTTTCTTTTTCGCTTTTCTCCCTTTTGAAATTTTTATTTCGCCGCTTTTCATTCTCCGGTTCGCTTAAATGTTCCGCGAAATATTCCGTTTCGAAATTACGCAACGCTTACATAATTTTTTTCGCAGAATCGATTAAGTCGTCATTGTTTTCGAAATAATACAGACTTCAAAATTATAAGCGTGAATTAAAGGCGTAATCCAGCCTCTTATCAATTTTTGTTCAATTAATTTTATTTTCAAAAATCTTTCGAAAACGATCCGATGTTTACATCTTATATTTATTATAATTGTTTTTAAAATAAATATCTAAATTTAAATTAAGAACCACTATTCTTCTATTTCAGTTCAATCGTAGCAGATTATTCAATTTGATATGAAAACTTTGAAATTTTAAAATCTCTAATTAAATTCAACGGTTTGAGAAGTCTAATGAAATTATATTATTTTTTAGTATTCCAAGAGGCGTTGCATCGAATTTCAAAGAAAATTCAAAAGTATACTAAAAACATCATTAATTTTATTCTCTCTCCGTCGCCGAATATCAAATTCGCATTCCTCTCACTTAAAAAGATTCTCTACAATTTGTATTTTTTTTTGTGAATAAATTTTATAAATAGAAGTGTTTTAAAAATATTTTATTTCACGCATAAATTTCATGCACTGCGTTTTGAATATTTTAATTTTTTCACTCGAATCCAAAAGCACTCTGCGAATACAAAATATATTAAATTAATTATTACAGTATTTTCTCATGAAAATAATTTTCAAATCGTCACAATCCCACACTTTTCTCTTACGAAATTTTTTAACATATAATTCTGGTTTTGCACTTTAAATTCAATCTTTCAAACTTCAAATCAAACCTTGATTAATCACTATGACAATGGTCTGAATGAAACTTACTAACATTTGAATTTTATGTTCAAAAGGTTGAATTTGAAATATAATACCTACACATTGTATAATACAAGTCTTTTCCGATTTTTTTCTAGATTCGAAACGAATTTCGTTCTAAAAACACCCGAAAAAAAAATTAATCAAATAATAACACACAATACGAACCGCTGAGCCAGCCCGGGCCCATATCGGCCGAATTTGCCACACACGACACTTTTGCCCGCAAACCTCGCATAACACAGGCCGTATGCAAATACGTATAATAAATAACGATTTAGATAGCGT
Source organism: Hydropsyche betteni (assembly GCA_028571205.2). Lineage (NCBI taxonomy): Eukaryota > Metazoa > Arthropoda > Insecta > Trichoptera > Hydropsychidae > Hydropsyche > Hydropsyche betteni. The sequence continues at coordinate 712,882 of JAOXNN020000082.1, forward strand.
CGTCCGCGAAGATCTATCCAGACGTATATTACACACGCGGCCGGCGTTAAGCGTGTATAAATCGTTATAACGGGCCGCTTTTCCGTTCGATTTTCCCGGAGGCGAATTTTCCGCCTCCGTCATCGTCACAGTCATAGTCGTAGTCATCGTTCCGTTGGACTTTCGGCTTCATTACGCAATTTCGGCTCGTTACTTTGGGCCCGAAAGCGATTTTCACTATGCGCCGTTTTCGGGGCTGTGTATGTTTGCCCGACTGGAATTTTCGTTTTATTGCACAGTGATGGATTCCCGTGGATGCATTCTATTTCGGTTTTGGTTTGTGGGATTTTACGTTCAGTTTGCCAACGCTTGTGCTTTAAAATATGATCAAAGTACGCAAAATCGATTTTTCATAGTGTGTATCAACAACGAACTTGTATTAGTCGTATGTGCCACTGTGGAAATTTCTTGATAAAAATCGTTGTATATCAAAATCTTAAAAATTGCACTTACACTCTTATTAATGTCCGTTATTCATATTATATTGATGCTTGATTTCACATACATATGCTATTATATAATATATTTAAATGTTTCTTTATATAATAAAATTATTTTAATTAACTTGTTATCATCATACTTCTCACTTTGTCATATTGAAACTCTAACGAATTCGATAAAAATATATAATATTTCATAATCAAACTCAAACTACGATATTAAAAAACTTTCAATCAAATGATTAAATATCAAATTTAAAATATTTCAAAACACATTAAATTTAAAACAAAGCATTTCCAGCACAAAAACTTTACACTACACGTCCACCGTCACTTAGTTCCTAACAACTAACAAGTCCATTTAACGTCAACTTTCCGCGTTTAATGAAATTTCCAGTTCGTCCGCTGAAAAGTTCCGAATATTTACGGTCTGCATCATTATTTTATTATCATTATATGCGAAATGTATTAGTGGTGTTTGTCCGGCTAGGTAATAACGTAATGGGTCAACCGCGCGAAGGGGCGTCGTTTTTGTAATGTATTTACATAACTCCAATTGTCTTGTAATTGATGATGTCATGTAGACGTAGTAGTAATGTCGTTTGTTACATTGTAAGGTGTTAGTGAATTGAATTAGTTGTGTTTTTTTTTCCACGTAATTTTGATAAGCCCGAACGGCTGTCGTGTCTGTGTAAAATTATAGATGAAAATGTGTGGATAGTGACGTAAATTTATTATGAAATAAATAGAGTATATTTAACGATTCGAATGAAATTTCAATCTATTTTCCAGGTTAGTCTAACTTAATATAAATTTCTGCCAATATTGAAATGCTTTATATATATTATCTGATTGATGCGTTATAATCGATAACCTATATTCAATAGGAACGTGCTTGAAATTTGTGAATGAATACGAGAAAATCGATGCTTATGTTTACTGAATATGTATACTGAAAAAAAAACTCCCGTATCAAAGATAAATATTATTTCACTATATGAAATATTATTTATTTATAAACATTCAATGTTATATTGATAAACTTGTGGTTTTATCTATAATAAAAAACCAAAATTTCTATTTAATATTTATAACAAATTATTTTTTAATACAATACACTCATAAACATTAATTCAGCGTTTAACTAATTACAAACATCAACTATTGATGTAAAATATTCAAATCAATCCCTCACTCTCAAACCACCCCATAAATATAGACATAATAATCGTGAATTTTCCATCAGATCGAATCGAATCGACAACTCTTGCGATTACTCAGAATGTTTACTTTACAAACAACTCGCAAACGCCCCGCGATTAGTTCGAAGTATTCAGCAGCAGTTTCACCCCCTAAATATACACGTTCCGTACGAAAAATACACACACGAATATATTCGCTGGAAAAAATATCAGCCAGGTCAAACATGTGGCGAAATTGTGGCGTTTACACGCTCATAACGTAATCGTCGGCAATTTTCCGATAGTTTGGCGATCGTAATCCGAAAACGGGCGGTGTTTGGTTAACTTTAACCGAGGTCCGGCATTTTAACTACGATCGTTTCTGCAATTAACCGTGTTTCAGGTTTTAGGATCTACTCGGGTCGAAGTCTGCCCATTCCAAAATGAGGTAGTTAAGTTGAAATCGATATTTCAGAGGGAATTCTAATGAGAAAAATACTTGGAAGTGAAACAGTTTTAAGCATGATCAAGAAGATAGTTATTTTCGATAAATTGATTTTTTTTTAAATGAATATATTATTTTGAAAAAATTAGTTCTTATGAATAAAAATTGATTTTTATGGAAGGGGATCTTTTCATTATCTAACTCTTTGAAAGGTAATTCACTTTTGTTAGAAAAACAATGTCTAAAATTTTAACGACATTGAAAAGACTTTTTCATGTATGTTTTATTTATGTCTATTAAGAGTTAGAAAAATATTTTATTGAAATTTAAATTTAAAATTCCATACCGAGAAAAAGTTTTGCGCTTCATCAAACAGGATACATCTACGGAAAACTTTTTAATCCTTGAAATTTGTAATGTAAACTTAATAGTATCGGTCTTATGTAAATAAATCAATCGTTAACATTAAATGCGCGTTTGAAAAGTTTATATCCGATACCGTTTTAGACCGTCTTTCGAGAACCCGCTGAACTTTTCGCCCAACGATTTGCGGAAAGGTCAAAACCTGCTCTAATGAGCGAAACAAGTACGCAAACTGGATTCGTCCCTCAGGAATCTCGATCGAAACTGAACAACTACCGAAATGGCAAAGGCACTTATTTAATAAAATGGAGTTATTAATAGCAGTTCGTCACACACTGGCGGAATTCTGAAGAAAAATCGCCGAAGGAACAACGACGAATAATTAAAGCTTTTGTTGGGCGCGTTCTCGATTTTGACGCTTTTCAACGATTATTATTATGTATTCGCGTAGAATTTCTTTTGTGATGTTTTTTTTTTTGAGGTTTTTATTGTAAAAAATCGCACAATGGGGAGTTCAATGGCTATATGAATATTAAATTTTTTTCCAAGTTATAGTATGCCTTTATTATAATATATTATATATTTCATTTTTCATAATAGTTCACGTAATTTACATAAATTTCGCATTAAAAAAACTAGTTACTTCTCGACGTTTTGTATATATTATAATTTGTCACCAGATCAGACGTACAATATGAATAATTCATAATTCAAATTTGACAGAAACACGAACAATTGTCCCTTTCAAATTCGACAATGCGAAGTCAAACTTTTTTGGATAGCGATCATATAATAGTTGTCTTAGGACGGGCATATCTCTTTAAGCGTTTATCTCAAAATGTCCCTTGTCAGGGCATATTCATTCACACACACTTCATAATAATTATATAATAGATTATGGGGGAAGCTAGTCAAATTGTAATGATTAAAATTATATATAAGCCCTTTCAAATTCATTAATTTTTATCACTACTGTAGTAACGATTAATTATACATCATTGGCATCATATTTGATAAAAAATATTTTAAATTTTTTTATATAATAGATATATTTCGAAGGGGAAGCCCACCATCCCGCCTGCTACATAATAGATATATAAAATCAAAAAAATGTTAACATTTAATTCTTAATTTGAAATCTACATATAACTGCAATAAAAACCATTAATTTTTCATCTTTTTTCAAAATGAAAACGACTAACTAAAACTCACAATAATTAGCATCAAAACAAACACATAAATCAATCCGAATTCCACAATCATCACCATGAATATCACCATAATTGGTACTGTCACACGATCCACACATCCAAGCACACAATACGAATACATGACGTGTGTCCGTGGACAAAGACAAAGCTCGGATCTTTGATGTGACCTGGATCGCTTTGATCGCGATATACACGCAAATTAGCCGTGCGAGGAATGCCAGAGGGTCCTGCATGCCTTCCTACCCTGGCTGTCTCTCAGACGTCTGTCTCGGATCGGTTTGAAATTCGAATTTGGCGGGAAATCGCTCGGCCGAGCGCGGTTAGTGGTGCGCGGTGAACGGAGGCCGTTTCGCGATCGCGTTCGGGTTTTAAATGGTTTTGAAATTTGGGTTGGTGTTTTTTTGGGTTGTTCGAGATTGTTGGGATTGTTTTGTGTGCTCGGTGATTGATGTTTCGATGCTTTATTGTTGTTTTTTTGTGCGGAAATTAAATTTTTGGATTGTTTTATATGTATGGGGGTTTATCTTTTGATGTTTTAAAAATAAATTCTGAAGTGAATGTAAACACGAACTAGGGGTGATATTTTCAATAAATAAAGATAAATGGATGCATTCTTGCATTTTCCTATGTATTTCTTGTTTATGATATTCACATTCATTCAACCGTGGAACTTTTATACTATAGTACAATTTTTTTTCTTCAACAAAAAGTATTATAAAAATACACGATAAAAAATAAACACATTAGAAATTCTATTATAATACATATTCAGATATCTTTCACTTGTAATTAAGTTACAAGACTTAATTCCTTCATAAAATTATTCTAAAATTGTTTCATAGACATTTAATTTACATCAAAGGCTAAGTATATTATTCTACAAAGTAATTATCGCTAAAGTATTCAATTAAGCTAAAATAATGAAATTTTATTTTAATTCAACCAAATTACGGTGTAACGAAATTTCACAAATAAAACAAACGATTTAATCAGTTAATTTGAATCGATAATATGTCAATTACATTACATTCCATTACATGGTGCAATGATTATCGGTGAACAAAAATAAATTTGAGGTCGCAATTAACTATATTGAAACCAATCGTTACCATTTGAACAAAAAAACAATATAAAACATTATTCAAGAACTGGAATGTCGAAAACTTATGTATTCTAATGAAATCTTGTTTAATTTTTCAAATTAGTCAACAAAAAAAAAAACGCCTAATCGTTCCATTTGCTTTTCATCACTTATAAAATTGATTTATGGGTTTCTAAAAGTATGTAGCTGCATTATTATTTTTTTTTTGCGTAGTTTTATGCATATTACGTGTCGAATTTTCAACCTTAACCGTGTACCAAAGTCAACACGCAATGTCGTATTACGCCGTTTATTAATTAACTCTGAATTATTGTGTGCTAAAATTCTTTTCGAATTTCAATTTAATCACCACTCGCAGGAACATAAATTTAAAAAATACTAAAGTATGTTAAAGGGAACAACAAGTAACGATATCATATTTTATTCGATGCAATTTTTAGTGCGTTCCCTTCATTATTGTCGGTCGAGAAACGGTTCCAGAAGTCGATTAACCTACTTACAAGACTCGCGTCAAGGGCTAATTATTGTAAATTTTCTCATTTGCATAATTAACTTTGACAGACTTCGTGTAAAAAAATGTCAAAGCACCGACGACGGACGTCCGACCCACATTTTCCCGCAAATTTTCTCATTTTTCGTTCGCTTTATCTTTACGAGAACGCGAATCTAGCCCGCCAAGATATTCTAATTTATTATTATGCAGATTTTTTTAGAAAATTTACAATTCTGATTGGAATAATACTTTTTACTACTGAGGAATTAAGGTTATGTACCATTTGAATAAAAAAATAATGGATTTCTTAAATGCATAATTGAATTTTCAACTGAAAAACTTAAAAATAAAATTTTAAATTATATAAATTATATTTTTATCAACGAAGCCATATTATTTTACTGAGAATTTATTTTTCGTATATTAATCAATGCGGAATCAAAAATGAACATTTGAACCAAGAAAGTCTTGAAGAATTTAAAAGATAATATCGTTCTTCATATTCAAACGACTTCAGAAACATTCTGAAAATTTCAATCCGCAATTTACCAACATCACATTGTTGCTTTGTTTGAACTCGCTTAATAATTTTTCCGCTCCAGATAAATGACGTGTAGGACGCGTGCGTGTCGCCTTGGATTTTCCTCCGGCGTGGAAAACTCTGACGATTTTTCCCCACACACACACGCAAGTATTAAAAAATCCACACACATACACCTATTTAGTATAAGTGACGTCGGAGTATACGGCTGCTTATGAAAATACATAAACACGCCTTTAGAATATTAATATCGGTCGCGGAAAACTCGAAGCTTTCACATTATGAAGGCACACCGTGAAATACGAGCGAACGCTTTCGTTTTCGATCAATCAGCCGCGGTGCTTGAAAGGTGGAAAAACAATACAATGACAGGCGCTTGCGTATCTTTTTTGGGTGTGCATTTGTTTTTTTTTTTACTTTTCCGTTTTAGTAAAGGCAGAAAATTGCGTTTTCCGGCTCCGGCGTTTCGTCCTTTTTGATGGAGAATATAAGTGTGTAATAAGAACAGTCAATTGCTTTTTCATTTTTTTTTTTGATTCGTTTGTTTGAAATATATTATAGTATACGCGAAAACGTTTAAATATCCATTTTACCGTTTCGCGCCTTTCGAAAAAGGACCCGCACTTAAGAAAAGCTCCTACTGTAAACTTTCAAGCCTACTTCGCAGAACAACTATATAAGGCGCCATAAAGTCTTCGCATATTTGAAAGTATTCTTTCTTACGTTGTTTTGAAATATTTTTATATAAACTCTATCTTGTCTTATAGATATTTATGAAATCAATAAAATATGATATTTACACTGACCATAAAAATTGTTGATTTCGTCAAAACTGATAATTCGTTTAGTCTACTTTCAAGGACTCAACCTCTTCGTACACTTTTAGTCATGACGAGGGGTGAAAGCAGACAGTTTTCGGGGTTGGTTTGTCCTGTAACAAAACGCAGGGCGTTTTCAAGCCAGGACTCGTAACGAGCGGTCACCCATCCCCGTACCATTGTTTACGGATCCTCATATACATTCACATATGGTGGTTGATGAAAGGTTTTCAAACGTGAAATTCCACATTTAGATTTAAATTTTCACTGTAAAAAAAAAATCCATCGTGTTCCAAATACCTTATATTTTTTTTAAGGAGCGTCTTTGTGTTAATTAGACCGACCTTTTAATATTGGAATTGATTCATTTTATATAAAATAAATAAGATAATTGCGGTTCTTTTATCTTATGTATTGAAATATTGATTTTACAAGATAAATCGCATCATAATAACAAAATGAAATCACAATATTTTGCTAGAATACTATAATTCAAACTTTGTTTGTTCCTCGCGAAATCTTTGAACAGTTTGAATATTCTCGGTACACGCTTAGAGCACGAAAGCGCTACAAACAAACACACGTATCGCAATTTAGTTCCGCACAATTTGAGGAACAGCTTTGCGCTTTCTCCCTCAGGTCTGTGGCCAACGACCAGTCGTTTGTAAAATATTCGTGTCGGTGAAAACAACAACCCTGCTTGTTTGCACCGGATGGTTCTAGAATTGCTGACTCGTCGCACACCCCCCCCATATTACGCCACTTCCATAAAAAGCGATACTTCTGGACCTATTGTGCTGAAAATATCACCGAAACGCGTTCGAGTTAATCTAATGTGAAACATCACACCTTGTTTAGAAAAATCAGATGAAGAAACCCGAACAATCTAACTAAATATACATTTTTTTTTTTAAATAAATAAATTGAAACATCTTGAAATTAGACGAGTCTACTCCGGTGATATTTTCGGATTACTTCGATACTATCTCGTCTATTTGGCTAGAATATGCGAAAGCTTCGAAGCGCTTCGTTAGCTCGATCAATGTCTTCGTTATTAATAACTATTTGGAAAGTAACGATCGATGGGCAAGGGGTAGAGCGGAAAAACGGTGTGGGGGGGGACGTTCGGAAATAAATAGGGTCGCTTCGGGAAAGTTTCGCGTTTGTCACGGATTACCCGTTTTTACTCGGGCGACGGCGTTGTTTATTGATATTTTCCGGGAAAAAGGCCGGGAAATTGCGTTTTATAGATACGACAAATAAGCTCTGAGGGTATCGAATATATGAAAATGTTAGTAGGATTTGTTTTAACATATTAAGCATTTTGTAAATCGATTTTTTTCAAATGCAAACAATTATTTAAATACAATAATGAAATATAAATTGTGTTTTTCTTACAACCATATTTTTCATTATATGATATATTCAACATACTTATTATTAAAATATACATAATCAGAAGAGCTTTCAAAACAATTAAATTATACAAAGCAAAAGACTAAATGAGTTTTAAGCGTAACAATGCAATAAAAAATAAATCCTTCACCTAATTATTTAAACGACTACCATTAATTACCGTTATTAACGAATCGTTAATACGTCACAAGGATAATATTTGCGTGTTAATTAATCCCATTCGCTATTGTCACAATGGAAACCTGCCGTAAAACGGGATTTGTATATCCCCACAAAAATACTAGACTGTGAAAATCCTCGAAGAAATTCCAACATTCGTGAAAAAATATTTTTAAATCTTTATACTATTGATTTTTAAGGTTTTCCAAATCCGCAGACTTGGCACGAATAGCCTTTTCTAGGATTCATTTATTTCAGATTTGCGCCGAACCCAGTCCAGAATTCATTGGATTTTTTACGGAAAATAGAATTGCTGGAAAAAACTCAAGCTTTTATATTAGTTTTGAGTTTTATTATTTATTAAATTTCATCAAATTTTATTTGGTAATTAATTTTATGCTTTTGCGCATTGTATGTGTGAAAGTGGGACCTTTTTGTGTCTTAATACGAAGGTAAACGAAACGCCTCAGAATTAATTAAACGGAATGAATTCCGTTAAAAGTCGCTGTTTAACGTCAAGTGAAAACTCAAAGGGAGAAAAATGAAAACAATTGTAGACACACCAAGTGGCGAAGGAGAGTTTTCACCATTATCTCTGATTTGAAATCTAATAAAGGAAAAGGGACGCCTTGGAAAATAAAAAGAAAATTCAACATAATTTTCCTCCGTTACATTTTCGTTTCGCAGATTGAAACAATGCTTCTTTTGTGATGAAATACAAAAATTGTTTTTTGATTTGAAAAATTATTCAATCAAGTTTTCAACAACAATTATGATTTTGATACAAATATTAAAATACCAAACTATCACATCAGGCAAAATTCTTGATATGCATTATGTATATAATGTAATAATATTACAAAACTTACATTAAGTCAAACCTTATCATGAACCATTAAAAATTCTAATAATAGTATGCAATTGAAAAATAAAATATTTTTAACCTATACAAAATATCAAAAAAATCCACTTGTTAATATATTCATTTTGAAATAACTAAAGAAATCATTCTTCTTCAATAAATATACACATTAGAAATATCGATCTTACAATTAAAAACGTTGCTTTCAATATTGTTGTATGCGAAAAAGTGAAAATAATAAGAAACGTATCGCGAACGGAAGTTATCCGCAAAGGCCTACGGATTGGCTGCCAAGTTTTCTTTTGGAAAATTTTACACGTTCGAAACAAAAAGTTGGATCGTTAGCGCTTATGAAAATTCATGGAAATCCATCGGACGATGAGTTATGGTGAGAAAATTGGCGCTATAAATCAGAACGGCCCCCATTAATGAAAGTATTTCAATTTATTTCAAAGTGAAACAACCGACAATTCCTATTAGAAAAACACTTATGTATTTTTTTTAATATTTGAGTGAAACTATGTATTTCATTACTCAAAAAACTAGTTTTATTTTTTTATAAATATATTAAAATATAAGATTAATTCAAATGTTATTTTTTTACAGGAATAAAGAAGATATTTAAAATGGCAACAAGCACATTCAGGATAGCCATGAGCTCAGGCCTCGTGCTACTTCTTTGTCTTCCTTCAACATTGATAGCCCTCGATTTTCCGAAAAAAATAGGTACATATCATATACACTTGTAACGCATGAAATCAAAAAGTGAATGTAAAATAATACTTTCTTGTTCTATTCTGATTGAAAACTCCTGTTTTATGAGTGGGAATAGAGTGTTGAGAAAGGAGGCCACGAAAATTTTTCAAGTGTCCACTCGTCTAAAGTGACAATCTTTTCGATGAAATTTTCCGTGCAAATTTTCTATATTATTTTTTCGAGTTAACTTGTACAAAATCTCAACAGCACTCAAATAAATGGACAAAAAAACCTGGAAATATATTTTTGTGCATTCGTCTCAGTTTAATTGGGGCAGCCATTTATTCGAGACTAGTGCAAATAAATAAAACGACTTAGAATAAAACTCTGATATTCTGAGAATATCAAGCTATTTTTTATTTATTATTAAAATATTTTATTTAAAATAACCCCAATATATACTTAGACTTGATTTTTTTATTTATTTTATTATTTATTATATATTTTTAAATTATATATTTTTATCAACATTTCAGAACGACGAGATATAGGAAAAAGTGGTATAACTGACTGGAGACAACTCTGGTATAATGGATTAAATGACTATCAAAGGATAGACCAAACATCTTCAGATAACAATACAATGACAAATGTCACAGCACAATTAGGTACTACTGCTTTCTTGCATTGTCCAGACAAAAATGTTGGAGACAGAGGAGTGAGAATCAATATATTATAGTTATTTATTATATTGATGAGATTTTTTTTTAGAATAAAACAAATATATAATTCTTTCATAGCAAATATCGTGGATAAGGCGAAGAGATTGGCATATTCTCTCATCAGGAATGTTTACGTATACGAATGATGAAAGATTTCAGGTAAATTTAATAATTGATTAATCTCAAATATATTTTTTATTCTTATTTTTGTGATTTTTTGCCATTTTTCTTAAATTTATACGTTAGAATAGTCAAAAACATCAAAGGACATATACTTTTTCAACAAATTTTATCTCGCGTTGCAAAAAGAGCACATACTCGATATTGTGACCCACATATGTACGTACATGTGTTAAACTAAATAGGAGAGAAAATGAAGGCGTACAAGCAGAAACACGGATAATGAAAAAAGTTTTTTCGTGTATCAAAGAACCTCGAATTTCGCCGTTTCGCCCGCAACTTTTTTTCGCTTTTTCTCAAATAAAATAAATAAAAAAAAATGTTGGAAAAAATAGAGAAACACGCCCGAATTGGCCGATGGATTCTGGCGCTGTAAAAAATGGACCGCACCGATTTCAAAAAAAAGTATATGTTACACATGGTGAAAATCGATAAAATTCCAATTTTATTGTCACATATTTTGTACTTTTTTGATAATACGTGAGTTAAAATTATAAATTATCGTTTGAAAACAATAATGCGTGACATAACAACTTGTTTCTATCGTCTTTGAATCTCTAGAGTTTTCACAATGATAAACGATTATTTTGTTTATATTATTTCGAGATTCTAGAATATATATTATGTTTCACTGCTTTTTAAATTCTAACATCGGATCATACATATTTAGATGCATTTTAAACTGAAATCATTTTTTTTTCTTTTGGGACTATATCGAAGCCCACTATCCCGCCTGTTACATGCACCCCATTCTATGCCAGTTTCCTGAGTCGGCTTATTGTTAGTTGGGTACCAGCAACACTAGGCAAAACTTCGGGCACCACATTTACATTTACTGAAAGCTCTACATTTAATTTTAACCAAGCAATCGCGAAGGTCCTGCTTTCCAGGGGACATACGGAATGCCGAAGCGAGAAAAATTTTAACGAAATATGTCCTTCCGCAAGCCGACCCTCTTGGAAAAGGTACGGAACGCACGAAAGGCAGATTTCGAGGATACGAGGTCAATATTGGAAGATGGCAAACGATTGGGAAATCCGGAAAACATGTCCTTTCTCTCATTTTCTGCCAAAAAACAAGACCACAGGAATATGATCCGAGTCCTGAATCTCTCCGCAGGCACAGTGAGGGTCATTTCGCAAGTCTAACTGCGTGAGCTTGGCAGCGAACACGCCGTGACTCGTCAAATACCTGGACTATAAAAAATATGAAAATCTTTCAGCGTGATACATAAAAAAATATATAAAAAAGTAAAATAACATCTTCAATAAAAAAAACTGAAAACATCTTCAACTAACTATAAAAAGACAATGACATATTTAATTCAAGCCATTATAAATTCGCGTGAAAAAAAAAAAGAGCAATTACTCAACAGCCAACCTATTAGCGTCCGTCCATTGTGCCTCCTTTGTAATTAGAGCACTATGAATGTCTTCAAATTTGCACAATTGTATTTTCTTCCCGTTTCGTCGACCCGTACAATACAACAAAAGGCCTAATAACACGAGCGACATCGCTTCAGATTACCGGTGCTTGCCTAAAAGGGAACACGCGCGGAATTTTCCGATTAAACGATCCGGGAAAAACTCGGAAAAGCGTGGGTTTGGCGACGAAAATGTACAAGTTGGACTTTTGAATAATAGAATTTTGTCCGTAAATATTATAATGCGCTAATACGACTAAATGGATGAAAATTGATAATTTTCTAACTTTTCGTGTCTGTAAATCCGATTGATTGTTTTGAACGTAAATATTGTATCAAATATTATTAAAGGTAATTTTTGTATCTACCTTTATTCTTCTTCAAACACTTTATCAGCTTAATTTAATTATTTAATAGTAACATTATACTATACATGTATGTAATATATTTTTACTGTGAAATACATGTACATATATGGATAAAGTGAATTCTTCGGTAAAGTTCGTGAACAATGGCGGTACAGTGCTTGATTGCACATTCGATAATGTCGGAAAAGCCAGGAAAACTCTCGTCCTTATTTTTTTCACCTTGTGTCGTTTGTGTCGCTAAGCTTTAACATATTGACGTCACTGAGGTTTTTTCACGATCCTTATATAGATTTCGATCAAAAATTCAATAATACACATATTTAATATTCATAAACGATGATTAAATTCATACTCAAAAATTGATGTGTGAAAAAAATAACGAAAAATTCACTCAAACGAAACGTTTACATTTGAAAAAGGTTTCTACGAAAATTGTTTTAATAATTGAATTACGCGTTTCTGGCGTAAAAATTCGAGTGTGCTACAGGAGCGATGAAAGTGCGCGAATTTCTATTATTTTTAGCCAACCATATTTTACATTTAGTGCCACTGTGAAAAAAAACTGAAAAACAAAACAACTTGCCGGTGGAAAAAAGTTAGCGTCGAATCGAGAGCGGGCTTTTTGTGGGTGCGTTTTTCCGACCGAGCACTCAGAGAGTTGTTTAGAGAATTTTCACTGCTTTTTACGAACAGCAAATCGAAAATGGAAAACAAAACTATTTCTTAACGTGTACACGTATTTTTCCAACTGAAGTACGATAATCGGGTTTTCTCTTTTGGAAAAATGCCGCGAATGCGTCTCTGTTTTTCAATTTTCCACGTTAAACCCGAAATCGGATTATATGCCGCAATCTGTCGGTTGGTCAGTGAGATTAGATTTTTCAATGGCTTGAATTTATTACATTATTGGAAACGTGTTGTGTTCTAGCAGTTCTTAGCATTTTTCTCATTGTTTTCATCGACGACCTAGATTCGTGTGTGAGTTATCGTCACGCGATTTATCGAATCATTCTTATTCATTCATAATATGCTTGACTATGACAAAAATTTGAATCGTTTTAAATTGAAAAACTTTGTTTAGAAATATTTTCACTCAGTATGAATTTTGGATCATTTTACGGAAAATTTTCATGTAAAATCAAATTTTATTATTTGAAATTTTTGTATGGAACTTCAATGAAAAATTCAACATGCGTTGTTTTTTTTATAACAAATTATATATAATATTCTTTCCAATCTAAAATCTGATATTCAATTTTTTCGATTTCGATTTGTATGCACTTTTTTTTTTGAAAATGATAGTTTTTTCTCTGAAACGTAGTAAATAATACGATTTTATTGTTTCAGATTCTGCACGGCGAAAGCTCTGACGATTGGATACTTCAAATCAAATATGTCCAAAAAAGAGACAACGGCACATATGAGTGTCAGGTAAAATTTTTTCACCAGTCTAGACTTTAATAAATTGAAACCTTTATCATAGAACAATTTTCTCGCCTATGGCATTGATATTTATTTCAAATATACGATTTTTATACATAAAAAACTTAACAGATTATTTATAATAATTACTATATTGCATAAATTCATACTCAAATTTTTTTTTCCGTTATCAATTTACGTGTATGATTCTTCTAAATCCTCTCAAATGTATGTTTTATATTTTACCAGATATACACAGGCACTGGCGTGATATCGCACTACGTGAACCTGAACATAGTAGTACCCGAAGCATTCATACTCGGATCTGGCGAACATCACGTAGACACGGGAAGCGTAATCAGCCTCGTCTGTATCATTGAGAAGGTACGTTTTCAATATATGCACACAAAAATGGAAAAAGGCTACATGTTTATTCTATTCCGACCCATCAACTTTCTGGTAAAGCCATGTTTTCTTCGGCGAATGTGTCGCGAATACGCGGAATATGCATTTTTTATTGTGTTAACTCGTTGCGAAAGTTTCGGTCTTATTGTGCCTTCGGAAAAACGATAACTTTTTGAAAGGCTTCTGGGGAAAATTTTCATGCGAATTCGATTTCTTCGTTTTCGTTATTTGCCGAAATAAAATGTATGCGCAAATATAAAGTGTGTACGTATCCGTTCTCGCAATGCTTTGCATATGTATCGAATAAATTGAACGTATAAATAATTCAAAATAATGTTTATGTTTTCGGTTGTTTCGCGAATATGTTTTTTCGTATATTAATGTTTTTTTTTTGCGAACATTGTTTCGCAACAGCACGAGTAAACCTTTTATCTGTATTTTCATTTTGCATTAATTCCAAGTATATGATAAATATGACGTAAACATCATCATCATTATATTTAGCAGTTTATATAAAGTTTTTCTAATTCTAGTTAAAACAAAAACATTTTTTTCTTTTCATCCGTATGATAATGAAAGATGATTTTCATGTTGAACTTTAGTATTATTTTTCATCAAATAAATCTATTATATTTTACACACGATGGTTTCATTTATACAAATTACCAAAATAAGATTTACTTTAGTCAATTTATTGACATTAACTTATAGACACCACGCATAATATACCATTACACTACATAAGAAACGATCCACAGACTCGTACAAATATTTATCTACGTACCGTTCAACTTCAAAGATCGATAAAGCCACTTCATCCAACAAACGAACACATTCGAACAAACATTCTCGTTTCGATTCGCGAAACCGAACAAAGCAACAGCCCCCGTTTCGCGACACGGAAACAGGCGAACTTGAAGCGTCCTCTGCGAAATTATGAAGACGTAAAAATCAAGGCGGCATGTCATTATCGTGGGCGCTCGTAAATACGATCCTCCAGGATAATCCTGCCCATCCGTCTGAGGGACGTGATCAGCCTCTGACCGGCCACATTATCGGGGAAGAGCCTCCCAAGTCAGGGGGTGGAAATTTCAGCCCCTGAATACAAATGCCGGGCGAGCGCGTGTCTTATTATCCGCACTGAGGTGTGCCAACTTTTGCCGATGATGGAATGTCGGTGGGCGTTGTTTTCCTTGATTGTTTCGCGGTTTTTGGATACATTGTTGGTTTTGTTTTAGAAAAAATTGGTGCGACGTGTCGGGATGTGACGATATCCATAATGTATGTAATATTTCGTGATGTTTGCAGAGTCCTACGCCGCCGCAGTACGTGTTCTGGTACCACAACGAGCGTATGATCAACTATGACACGGCCAGGGGCGGGATATCGGTGGATACGGAGCCGGGGCCCAAAAGTCAATCCACTTTGACCATCAGGAATGCCAAAGATACCGACTCTGGCAACTATACGTGCAGCGCCAGTAATACTGAGCCTGCTAGTATCATGGTCTTCGTCACTGAAGGTATAATACTTTTTATGATTAATATAATATATATTATATTAAATAAAGTGGTATAAAATTTGTTTGAAACGATTGGAAATTTGATTTAAAATAACTTGAATTGTTCATATGATCAATGTATAGATAGAAACTATGTTATTCATACATATAATATTATAAAGAATCTAATGTGACTAATAATGGAATTTTTTAACTAGAATTTCAACAGTAAATCATTCCTTTTTTATTTCTAATCTATGCGTTATTGTAGTGGTGACAAACGTTTTTTGCTGACATTCCAAAATTTCCAAATATTTTTTACTGAATATCAGGTTTGCCAAAGAAATTTAAATGCGTAAAAAATTTCTCAAAAACATCATCCATTAAACGATTTGTATTTTTTTTTCATATGCTTTGAATTTCGATCAGCATAAACATCACAATTATTATTTTCTTACCCCCTAACAAATCTTGATAAAAATTCACTTACTATTTTTCAATAACGTTTTCATATTTGGAAAAAGCTAATTTCATCAATACAATCGAAAGTTTGATAAACTTTTCCACGACTTTACCATTGCTACAACTATTGCATGCTGAATTCTCTTCATTTAATAATTCTGAAAATTTTCAATCGCTTAACCCGCAGTCAAATTAAACTAGAAGTTCTAAATCCTTCGCATGCCACCCAAATTTTTATATATTTAAATTTTTGTTATACCACCTTAGCATTATTGTATGAAATTATTTTTTCTTTTTTTTTTAATTTGAATTTCTATTTTGGTTAAAAATAGATCTATTCTGATTACTTCTATCAAAAGATTCTTTTTTACACAATATTATGCTTTCCCAAAAAAAAACATTTACCCACAAAATGAAACCACAATACGAAACTCCCACACGACCCAAAACCTAATTTCCCCGCCCACCCTTCAACACCTCCATACAAAAAGCCCGCTTAAAACACTCCCGATCAACTCGACTTGCGGCCCAGCCTTAAACGATTCCACGTCGAATGTCAAAGTGTCTCCATGGCACCAGACCGTTTCGAATCCGAACCCGTTAAGGTCCCGGGGCCGAATATCAAAATTTATTATTGCCAGTGTATCGGATTCGGCGGCATTATCCTTGCCGCGTAACGACCTCACGTACCATTTAAATGGTCTTGTCTTCGCGTCTGTGTCGCGGTTGCCGAACACGGACCAAGATGTTATAAATTGGATATTCGTGTTCCCAGATCGAACAGTTTCGGCATGTGTTATGTGCTATGTTATGTGTGGGTGTGACGATGAGTGTTCCAGGAAATGCCATATGGAGAGGTGCCGATTTGGTGCGATCGAGTTTGTATGTGTTATGGGGCTTGGGGGGAATCGTGTTGTTTCGCGTGATTATTCTTCTCGGAAAAGGAGCTTATAATATATGAATTTTGTTTGATTTCTTTTGTTCAATAATGTATTATTAAATGTGATTTCATCAAAATGAAAAGTCGAATGACTCTTCAGTTTAATAATCTCGCATTATTATTATAATTATACGTACACAACTTGTAATCCTTTCTGAATAACATTTTTTTTCGAATTGCATATTATCTTTTTATTGAACTCAAAAAATCAAATCAAATAGCGTTACATAGAAAATGGTACTTATTACTTACACAGGCGCGTAGCGGCACGTACACGAATCGCGAGCTGACACAATCACTGATTCGCAGCGAAATTGTAAAGCGCATCTACACTATGTTTAACTTTATAATTTTTTAAATGACGTTAGCACACGCGACGTCGTTATACACAAAATATATTGTATTGGTAATCTATAGCATCATCCTACACCGAATTAAATTAGCGACATTTAGACGTGTTTTCTTCCATTTTCCTTTAAGAAAAACTGAACGTGGAGTTGGTTGGAGAAAGCCGCATTTCTTAATTAGTAAAAAAAATGCGTTTATTTAATACCACATATTTCAGTCAGTGAAAAGTTTGAACAAACATATTTATTACTGAACGCATTGATGGGTGAAGCTGAACTTATCTTACTGAACGTATGACGTATAACATCATATTCAATTAGGTATTCAAATCAAGCGTAAAACATGTTGTCGGCTACATCCTATATATGAAAGATATTCGAAACATTCATTATATAATTTAACAAAATCCATACTTATAAATACTCATGCCCTTTTATATAATATATCGTCTAACGATATAATAAATTACACAAACAATTCTATATTTAGTTCACAAAAGGTCTACCGAAAATAACACCAACTACTTAATTACGAATCATATTTAAAAAAATCATCAAATTTCTATCAAAATTCAATAAACTCACAGAATCCAATATCCAAATCATCAATCCTACTTAAATTATAATTTCATCAAAGAAATCGAAATTCACAGATCGGATTCGAACACTGAATATTCCGATCGTTCACGTCGAGCAATCAAAGAGACGTTCACGTTCTCCGACTTGGCGACTTTTATGGAAACGTTAGATTCTTTTAATCAAACGAGCCCACTTATCCGAATCGCATATCTTTCGCTAGACTGGATATCCGAATCCGATTCGAAGCGAAGATTCGAGCCGCACCAAATGGGTTAATCTGCCGGCAAACGGGCGAAATTATCAAACGGGGTCTTCCCAATTCCCCAAGGACAATCTCTACTATTTTGTTAAACGGTTTTATTTTTGTTATCAGTGAACAAAATTTTAATAAGTGAGTTGATTTTGTTTTAATCTGGGTTCAAAATAAATTTTTTGCTGTTGAGTGCATCTAAGATATGAGTATGATTGGAAATCAAATAATCTGTGATAGTTGCAAAGTCATGATGGTTTTCATCTTAATTTTGGTTTTTTCGTTAGAAATTTTTTATTTTTAATATATGATGTAAGTGATAACGACTTTGAGATTATTCGGCAAAAAATTATATGCGTGATAAAGTCTATTTGCCTATCTGTAAAATTAACAATGTTGATTTTTTTTGCAAATACTTAGTTTATTTTTATCATATTATTTAATACTTTGACCTAGTTTTTATCGAAATTGTATAACTGATTTTTCAAGTTACTATTCATTTTAGATGTGCGAACGGTTATATAATAATCCATGACTATTTCGAAACGATGATAACAGCTATAAAAAAAATGATAAAATTTGAAGTATCATCGACTATTTTTCGCATCATTATCAACGTAAAAAAACAAACACCTGAAAATACACCTCCAAATTACTCAAATTTCATAATCACAAACCAAACAATATCCAATTATTCAAGCAAACACCCCTCAGTGTAACATCACACCCGAAAATAAACTCAAAATATAATCAATACATTCAAAAATAAAATCCCCATTTCCAGACGCACCCTGCATTCATTTCCACCCCCGCTTTTCCTCCACCGTGATTTAATTAAGCCACCGCGTATTTATCATCGGTTTTTTTTTCCCACCCCGTAGCGCGTCTGCCTCTTGATATTTTCATTATTATGTGATTTTCCCGTCTCGGCCACTTCTACTTAATTTTTTCCCATCCCCCGTGTTGTTCGCAGGTGATAAAATGGCGGCCATACAGCGGAGGAAAAACTCGGCAATCAAACTCGGCAACTCATCAATTATGGCGACACTCGCGGCCATCGTTTTCTTCATGCTGCGATGAAACATAAACAGTGTCGAGGAGCGGCCATTTTCTGGTTAATCGCGGGAGGAATGTCCTCGGATCGTTTTGTGTTTCGCGTTTATTAATATGTATATGTGACGTTGAGCAATTATCATAGTCTACGTGTACGTTTCCCTTCTTTTTTTGTACATCAGATCATTATATTTATATTGTAAGTACTGTAAAACTGTCAGTTTCATTATAATCGTAAAAAATTGTTGTGTGCTTGAAGGGAATTAAAGTGATTTGAATATTTGAGAGTTTTAAAAGTTGTAAATATGTACATATGTGAGTTTTGTTTCGGTACATATAAAAGAATAAATTATGTTTAAAAAAGTATACATAAATATAATCCCATTTTGTACATAGTTGAATGATTTTATGTAAAATTACACATTAGTAAACATTCATGAAAGGTGTCCAAAAATATGTACAAATCGAACGCATTGCTGCAGTTGTTTATCTTCCTTCTTACCAAAAAAATTAGTATCGTCCAAATATCTTTAAAAAAATATATATTGAATCTGAAAAACTGTGACCTACATTTATCTCGATTAATAAAAATATATCTTCATGTAATGATTGAATTTGTACATATTTTGATTTCTTCCACTTGTAGATTTTACAAAAATACATATTTGAATCCCTTACCCCTGCTCACAAAATAAACACGATATTGTGAAATGTATGGTGTTTCATTTGTTTTTTCCCACTCCGAATGTTTTAATTGAAATTTATATTCAGTTTCAATTATGAAAATATTCGATTTTCGAAACTACTGCTTTTAGGCTTAAATTGAAATTATGCGAGAGTAGCCGGCTTTAGCATATATTCAAATGTCCGATGACATAAATGGATTTCGCAAATGAACTTTTCCATTACAATGTTTTCAATTAATAAAAAAATAATTTCAATATATTTTTTGTAGAATATTTTTTATGATATACAAAATTGAAATTTGCTTTTAATACTTATTTTTAATAAAAATTTATTGTTGAACATTACATTGTATAAATATTTTATTAAATTATTACAATAAGTTTATATGAAACATTGAAATTCATTCATCGCAATCATACATTGGAATCAAAACAAAAAACTAGTCTATTGCGTATTTAAAAATCTTATTACCAACAAAAAAAAAACTCAATTTCTACGTCAGAATTGTAACAAATATGACACTTTTTCTAACTACCATTCAAATGAAAAGTATCGAACTAGTTTTCTACAACGAAATAGCAGCAGCAAATAAACAATTTGAGCTCTACACCATAATAGTCCGACAAGAAACTCCAACAGACAAACACGAATCCAATATTAATATCTCTCAAACAAGGCACATTTCTCACTATTAAAAACAGCAAAAAAACACGCGCTAGGACATACAAGAAGAAGCGATTCGAGCCCAACGACCGTAACAACGAGGGCTCGATTCACGGCGTTATCTCTCTAATACTTTTTCAATCGATAACTTTCGTCATGACTTTGATCGTCTTCGTGGCCATATCGGGATACTGGATAGCCAGCTTTTTCGCCAGATCGTCGTATTGGATTTCCATCAGGGTCTCGAATCCGGCCTTGGCGGCCAGCACTTGCGATCCTTTTGCAGAGAAGATGGTCTCGGTGACTTTTATGCCCACCGCCTTGCATAGGGGTGTTCTGCAAAAAATAACCATGTTCTAAGATGGAAACGATTTTGGACAACGATGCTGGTATAAATGAATTGATTTTCATTTTGAAATCTTAAAGAAGCTGGCGATTTTTTTGAAGGGAATCAATAAATTAGAAAAGACATGTCAACGACTTTCAAAAATATAAAATAAAACTAATTCACATCGATTAAAAAAATATATTAATTTTTGTATGACTTAATAATTTTTTCCCTCTATCAAATATAAGCTAACCATCCCGCTGTTACACTTAATATATATTTATATAATATCACCTGGCATTTAGAAGTTCAGCCCCAATATTCATGCCTCTATATTCTCTGTTGACAGCTAAGCCAGCTGCTGTTAAATAATCGTTCGTATTAAATTTTCTGTATACATCAAATCTACTATCAACTTCTTCGAGAATTCTAAGAAGTTTTGGAGGTTCAGCAAATTCTTCCTGAAAAAAAACAAAACTATAATAATCAAAAAAACAATTCAAGAATATTGTTAAATTAAAAATACAGTAAGTGTATACAATTTTATATTATTTATTGTTATTATAACTTCGAACCAAATTTAAAAAAATTAAACTGTTACTTAACTAGCTAATGTAAGATAAATCCGAAAACGAAATATTGTCATATTTACCGGCCGTTTATGCCCTTTGACAGCGTGAATCAAAAAATTAAATCCGACAATCTGGGGTTTCATAAATACTCGGCAATTGTCATTATCTTCGAAGCAAACTAAACTCAATTTCATAGGAAGAACATATTTCTTCCAAAAAGTATGGAGTTGTTCTCGAGAAACTGGATCATTCAGTACGCCTGAAAATTTAAATAAAAAGGTGATTCGATGGAAAAAGTATTAAATAAATTATTTAACGAAATAAAATACCTGCAGCTAAAGTAAATGGCTCATCTTTGAGAAAATTTTCATCCATAAATTCAATCACGTCATCGAACATGTCCTCTGTGATGTCTTGAATTTTAAATTTTTTCACCGAACCATCAGGCAAAGTTTTTTCAAACCGAGTCCATACCTGAGGAAACTCTACGGAATCTGGTCGTCCTACCATTATGAGAAAACAAAATTGAATGTACCTAACTGGACAGCGTCAATAAGAATACTAACATAGATATACAATTCTATAGATAAACATTCGATTTTGTTATCAATTTTCTGCGTGATAACATTGATTTTTCGATGATAGCACTTTAAGTGTTCTTTAATATGTTTAGATAAATATTTTAGGAAATTCGCAAAAATATACAATTTTCGATTTTGTTAAAAACTGATATTTTGGAATCAAAAACGTAACAGCATTTGAAAAGTATCCATAATTCAGTTGAATAACCACTTGATAATGTTTCCATGCGCTGTATCTCACATCATTTCATAGCAATGTATCGCACGATCAAATATTATTGAATAAAGATACATATACGAGATAATCGCAACACGATCAAATAAAAATTTACAATTATTTTTGATTTCGTTAGATAACACTTTTATTGTGGATTATTTATTTGTCGCGATGCAATATTGTAGTGACGTCCGTCCAAAATATCGATTAGAATGCGCACGCTGCAGTTCTCTCATGGCTTTTCCAGTTGGAAACTTACAACTGAGAAATTTCCCGAAACACAAACAAAAACGGGGCAAATTCAATTCGAAAATTCGCGGGAAATGAGCGCGCATTTTTTACTTCTCGGCCAACAAAAAGTACGTACATACATAATTCGAAATGCTGACCGGGTTAAAAATGCAAACCGCACATTTCGCGAGCTCCTCGTACAAAGGAAAAAATTGCGAAAAAAAACGCGTTTCGTTTAAGTATCCGTTTTATAAACTAGCTTTGTGCGATGTTTCGTCGTTGTGTGTACGTACGTGGGAGCCATCTGCATTGTGTGCTAAATAATTAACTTGGAAGCGAAAGAGTGAAAAAAAGATGCGCTTCTTTTAAACGTAACGGGGTTATCTCGCTTAGAGTTAAGCTATTGTATATGCGCAGGGTGGTTTTCAATTAATTTCGGGCTTCAACTGGTTTCGGGGAAAAAAATATACTATGCATGTCGCATCTTTGATATGTGGCTGCGTTTTTGTTGCGTGGTTGTTTCTGGAGCCAAATCTGTGCGTGTATAATTTTGAATCTGTTTTATAATGTAAAGTTTATGTGAAATTGTTATATGATAAAAATTAGCAGTTTTTTGTATAGAAAAATAGTTAATCTTTTCGGTGAAATTACAGACTACTGCACGATTGCACTATTGAAAGTTCAGAATCACCAGCAACATATTTTTTGTGTCACCGGGAATTTCACAGAGGACATAAAACTGCAAAAAAATTTAAACTCGTGAAAAAGTACTGAAAAAACTTTCAAATACATTCGTCACGAAAGAGAATTCGGCTAATATTGCTATACGTTCAGTA
Source organism: Hydropsyche betteni (assembly GCA_028571205.2). Lineage (NCBI taxonomy): Eukaryota > Metazoa > Arthropoda > Insecta > Trichoptera > Hydropsychidae > Hydropsyche > Hydropsyche betteni. The sequence continues at coordinate 736,415 of JAOXNN020000082.1, forward strand.
GTAATAATAATAATAATATACGTATAGCTATTTTTTTTATATATTCAATTATTTCTTTATGTCCGTTGTTGGAAAAAGATTATTTTTCATATATCGTGACCTATTACGTAAAAAAAATACAAAATACTCTTAAAAAGTTAAAATTATCTTAAACAACTACACCCAAGTACTAACCACTCTACGTATCGCTTAGCATCGATAAAATAAAAACAAACACAATTTCAACCGATAAATTGATTGATGATCACCCTCAGATTTGCTCGCGCCGAAACCCGAACAAATTTCCCCGTCCAAACCTAACACACATAAAAAATTTCAATTAAAAAAAAATAAGGGCAAAACCACCCGAATCCACCCTCAGCACACCAACACAAATAAATTACGCCGAGTACGTGTATAAAACATTTTCATGAAAGTCCGCGCACGTCGTAACAAATTAGTTTGGGCGCCACCCCCGTCGGCAAAGTGAGTGTACAGGTTGATTCAATAAAACGGACCGTTTCGCCACTGGCGACACGTGCAATATCAAAAAATTAATTTACACGTCACGTGTCCGGCGTTGATTAAAATTGAAAATTGTCACATTCGAAATTGGCGCTCTTGCGGACCGCTAATGATTAATGCGCGATTGAAACGTTGCGAGTTTTCGGAATGCAGTTTCGAGTGGTTGATGTTCGTTGCGGGGGTGGTTGACGTGTGTGATTTATTATTTATTATAATTACGTGGCGCGTTTATTGTGAGTGATGTTCTTTATTAGTGTCTATGATTAAATTTGATGAATCGTTGTGATTTATGCGTTCGAAAAATACGCTTCAGTGGAATTTATGATGCAATTGTTCGACGTCCGCTGCTGGGTGGATTGTTTTTGGTCGTCTTCCGGATTTGTTGATCTTAAAATACTATTGGGTTGTATATTATTAGGTCTCGTTCGTCGTTAGTGTTATTTTTTTTCTTTTAGGGTCCCTCAGATATTGTTCTTATGCTTCATATGTTCATTTATCTTCCATATGTCATGTTGTATAGTCAATCATTGTTATTTCAATCTTGATCCACAATATTTTTTATAGTGGTTTTATTTTTTTGAAATTTCTTTTAAATTTTTCTCATTTCATATTATAATATATTTCTCAAGCAGGACAATTTTTTTATCTTTCATTTACACTTAGTATCGATGTTTTGTAATTATAAATAATTATTATTCAAAAAACTTTTTTTAATAAGAATCTAGAAATATACTTAAAAAAAACATTGGTTTATAATTGCATCGTCTTCTAATTCCAAATTTTTTTATTTAGTTTCCGCTAATCTCGCAAGTTGTTTCACAAATAATACTACAAAAAAAACATCTAATTTTATATAAAAAAATATTTTAGTCCTGTCTCGGACAGATTATAGTAAAAATAGATTTCTCTTAATATATCTTCGTGTAAGCGAGGCTCGACTTTATTCCTGTCACATATATTTTCGGTTGAGTTATAACTCTACGTATACACTATTACATGCGTTTATACCGCGGCACTATATTATATATTTGGGAGCAAAGAAAGAAACTTGTATGGCAAATATACTACACATCGATACGGCAGGGGATATTATTTAAGAACGTGACCCACATTTTGAAAAACGACGGATCGGTCAATTCCTCGATTTGAATGAGATTTCACGCAAAGCGGAAGAGCGCAATTTTTCATTTCGGATTGTACAAGTTCGTGTATAAGTCGATGATTTTCATATTAATTCTGTGATACCGTTCTGGAGATTCTAATGGTTCGATTCCGTGAAATTTTCATGTTTGGAATTGGTCGATGTTCGGCGAATTGATGGTCTTCGATTTTCCTTTCTGTGAAGGTGTTCCATTCAGAAACGCTCGTTAAAATCAATGAACCAAAAGAAAAAGTCTAGTAAATGTCAATATTTGGTTTTGAGGATATGCTGTGTGTATGAAAATGCTTATTAAAATACCGGAGTATCAAAACGATTCGAAAATTGAAATTAAAATTACTAGAAATTCTAACAATACATGTCTAAAATAGATTTCATTAATTCCAAATTTCAAAATATACATATACGAGTTTTAAATACTTTTTAGAAATTAGCTGAATTTCTCATGAGTTCAATCAAATCACGAAGTACTAATTTTTCATAAATAAATTTAACAATCTTATTTCGGTACTTTTAATATACATGTACGTACTTTTTCAACTGTGATATTATTACTAAAGCAACGATTATTTTTTCAGATGAGAAAATTATGATTTAAAAAGCTTACAATACGCATAAATACATTATCATTTAACACACATATATATTTAATTAATCCTTTATATAACACTGTGTCTGAAAAATGTAGAAAAAAATAAGACAAAGGACGGAAAAGATGTTCTGGTCGTGGAATTAAACGGCCGCTTGGCTCTCAAAGGATTAACTAGCGCGAAAGCTCGTTCGAGAAAAGCCCGCGTAGAGAAAGTGGGCGTTTCGTAGAGAAAATACGTTTCGTGTAGAGAAAGCTTTCGCTACGATTGAATCGATCCGGAAAATCTACAAGGATCGCCTTCTAAATAGCGCCGGATTTCGTCTCCCATCTCGCATCGAGATATTTCCACATATAAAAATCAAATTTTCCCGAAACCGTTTCATCGATCACCATATTCGACAAAACGACATTTCAAAAGGAAAGCTTCGACAATTACACGGCGTCGTTTATCACGGGCCTCGCGTGGCGTTTTCGAGGAGCATCCGGATAGTTCCGCCTGTTTATTTTTACTTCGGGCCGCGTGACAGATGTCCGTGGCCAATTAAACGGCAGATAGCAGCGATATTAAACCGGGACCACCCTTATATGAGCAACATTCGTCGAGGCCGGTCTAATGTCACCCCGGGTAATGGGCAGGTGGTGACAGCCCTGGCTTTGTCTCGCAGCCCTAACAAGACACAAGAGGATTACCCTCATCCCTCCGGCCTCTCTACGGGTTTCGCTTCACTTGGCTCTATACGCACATTGTGTTGTATTGTAATAAATTTCGTGTACTGTATTGTACGGATAAATCCGTCTAGGATCGTTTAAAAGTGTTATATAAATATATATTAAAGTTCGGACGGATTTTGTCGGATCGCTTTAATATGGGGAGATAAATGGAATGTGGTCATAGGGAGAGAGTCGTGTGTGATTTTTTATTAATTTATCTGTTAAGTGGGGAATGTATTTTAGTAATAGTCGTAGGTTGTGAATTTCATGCGAGTTTCTGTGCTGATGTGATAACGATTTTTATTATTATGTCATTAAAAATTTTCCAAACAATGTTTTGATAATCGTATAATTTTATATTAATAATCTCAATTGATGAATTTTACGATTTTTTACATAGGAGAGACTTGAATAATAATTGTCAATTTGATATATCAAGATTTTTATTTTACAAGGGGAGGCCATGAGGTCCGAAGCTGCGATTCGAATGAAATTTTACAGAATAAATATGTGTTTTTTCATAAGTTAGTTAGTTCATTTTGATATATAATCATAATATATTAGATTAAAGTGTTAATGATATGTTTAAATTATTTAAATTATAAATATAAAAACACATATAAATTTCACAAATATAGCATCACATACAGAAACCAGAATGGTGCTAACTATCGTGAAAATGCTATTTTTTTATAGGTACCGTTTGAAATAAAAAGAGATTTTTCTTATAATAATTATTATATATTTGATAATTATCACGTATTAAGTATTCGATGTTTGACCATTTTGATAGCCAGTATAGTTCTTAATACGTAGCAAAAAAAATATCGAAATATCTTTAAAATTCGACTTCTAGATAATTTAAATAAGTCACTAAAAATTTCCAATTTTGACCGCCCGATCTTTTCGCAAATTATTGCGAAATTTTTCCCAATGCCAAAGGGTTAATAAAAAAAATCTTCTGAATTCTGAATTCAGTTGAAGATTATTTATCTGTTAATAAAAACCTGTTTACGATAAGGATATCAACGGTGAATCTTAACAAACATTACATTTTAAATCAAATAAATCGCACAAATATAATATTATACATTACTAAAGAACTGTAAAAAAAAATTGCGCACATCCAACATCCCATCTATTTTTCTTGGATTTCATAACACGACCCATCAAATACTAACAATTTAAACGCGATGACCTTTGCCATAGCGAATATAAGCATAAGGTGGGGTCGTTTCGATAATGGCCTCGCTTAAAATTTATTACGAATCGTTAACGAAGTTGGGCGCCGTAACTCTGTACGATCTGAAGACAAGCTGTCAGTTAGTTGCCTTTTCCTACTTTTCAGTTAATGGATTTTTCCGCTAGTTTCCCGCTGAAATATTCATCGAGTTCTGTGTCTCCTGACTTTGTCTTCCGCTAATAAAACTGTTTCGTTCAAACTGTTCTTCATTATACTATCTTATACTTCTCGTGCATGTTATGTTCTAACTCGTGTGTTAATCTTATGTTTTGTATTATTAACGGTATATTGTTTTAGTGAATAAAAAAACAAACTCCTCTATTTTTGGGTAAGTCTTTGACTGAAATGTCATTTTATTTTTTATTTAAATGATTCATTTTTTACAATTACAAGGCTTCTCCGATATTTATCAGAAGTTCAGACATTTTAACTAAATCGGATGTTCTCACTACATTTTGATAAAGGAAAGGTAACTATTAATAAAATTGAATACTTATACGATACTATACTAAACTATTACCATCCCTTGATAAATCCATCTACAGACCGTGTCATTTGCTACTTTACTTTGGTAATCTGCTAGTACAGTATCAGGGTATTTAACTATCAATCGTCAATGGCAATACTTTATATTATACGAGTAGTTAAATATTAAAAAAATGATTATTATTTAATGAAATTGTTCAATTTTGATTATTCGTCCAATCCTCTTTTTACGAACGTATCTAGGGATACGTTCCAAATACTATCATGTTAAAAATATGTATGTTGATAATATAAAAATTGGAGATAGGTTCCATTTAGATGCAACTTTCATCAAAATACACTTTACAAAAATATTTAATGTGAAAAAATTCCAACATGTGAAATCACCGAAAAAACATCAATTTTTTTAATTAAATAATTATAATTGTTAACTGGCCTTTTCCGGATCTTACCATTGTGTCATATTAGGGGAGAAGTTGCATGAAAGAGCCAGTTTTAAAAAAGGGAAAAATAGTATTGAAATATATAAATAAATAAAAAAATTGGTGTAGTGAGTAGTTGTTTATTCATTTATTTAAGTAATAATATAGAATATTTTCCAAAACTCACGATATTTTTAGGCTTATAATCATTTATAGAAATAACAAAATTCGGTTCTTTCATAACACATAGGCCTTGAAAGAGCCACCTAAAGTTATGAGAGCCAGATTTGGTCTTAAAGGTTGGTGCTCTGCAAGATTCATCTGTCAGTTTGACAGGTGACAGTGCTTGTTTTATTTAACCTTCGAGCGGACGTGCTATTGCAAAATTGGCGACGAATACGCGTAAACGCTTTTGCTACACAAGCATCGAGATCCAAGCTATTCCAGGGTCAATGTCTTTCCGACGTATAGACGTACCGGGTGTGTTTGGAAGTTTTCGTTATTCATTGATATTTGGGAATTTCTGTAAGAATCCCTCCCAAATTTCAGCCCAGCATAGTCATAGTCGGTTCTTTTTCTTTGAACCGCGTGACTTCACAACAGTGTAAAAAGAGTTTTAGGTGTATTGTACATTGAAATATCAAACATCGTATTAATAAAAAAAACTAATATTTATTATTATCTTGAATAACGTCCAATTATACATAAGAAAAACTTCATTCTGCGATTAAAAAAAATGCGTAATTAAACATTGCAATTGTCAGTCACCACTAAAACAAATACACACTCCACAATAAGATCGATCTGCTTACCACATTATTTATTTAACCATTCATAGGTCTATTTATTTATTTATACGCCCGTCCCGAAGCGCGTCCGAACATTCGCACTGAACCGAGTCGATTCGCAGCCAGCCGGCATAATTAATTGTACAGTTTGCGAACTTTTAATTAAAATATGAATGTGTTTCGAGCCGAGTTTTTGGCGCGTCCACCCCTTCGGGCCCCGTCCCACCCCTTTCGGCCCACTTTCACCCCTTTCGCCCATTCGCCGACCTCCTATCTCGTTTTATTGCCCGAAAGCGGGGCACATCCCAAGATAAACGGGCCAACAAGAAGTGGAAGATGAGGAAGAATCCACTGTAGCAGACGACACAAATACTGACACTTCATTAATCAGACACGTCCCTATCCCGAGTTCCATCCCGTATAATTTGCCCCACCCCCCCCGGGGTGGTAAAGTTTAAAATTCTGTCAGGTGTCAGTCGGAGTCGGCAGCGCGAAACTTTTATCAATCAAAATGGTGCTATCGACGTTTTATTGGGCGTATGAAATTCGGTTATCTTTTTATTTGAAAATTTTTGATTGGGGATGAATGTGAGTTAATTGAAGGCTGGGTTATTGAAGAGTTTTTTTGTCAAAAGCTTTTGTTCTTTGATTTTTTCATTGATATTAAAATTATCTATCTAATTAATTTATAAGGTTTTGAAACATCGAAATGTCAATTTGAAATAAAATTTTATCAATATGTTAATTATAAAAATTTTAGATAGTATATGAATTTTCATAATTTTATCAAGAATCAGATTTATAAAAATTATCGTTATTAGAATGAAAACCCTGTCTAATCTTTATGTCTAATTTGACATTTCCATTTCGCAAATTACCGTTATTTTTTCATTTTGATTATTTCACTTCGAAATAATAAAACTCATTATTTTTTCACTTTTTCGAATAAAATATGGTTCCATACTAATGGATGTCATCTAGGATGTGGATCTAGGATGTCAGATTTCACGAAAATTTAATTTACCGTTAATCTTGAATTTTTTTGAAAAACCATAAAACCAAAAATATTTTCCCAACATTTTTCAAAAAAAAATCAAATTTTTCAAAAATTCCAAAAAATAATTTCTAATATAAAAAACAATTTTTAAAAATAATCAGAAAAAATTCAAAACAAAAAAAAATTACCGCACTATTATTAATGACATCCCTATTCTTTATAAAACCACTAAGCTTCAAATTATCAACTGTCTGAATATGAAAGCTCTAATGTGCTTATTCTTTCAAATTTTCACCACCAACACGATCGACCTTCCAACCGTTTGACACAAAAACGACACAACAATAAAACCACACTCCTAAAAAAAAAATACAACAACAAAAATAAAACTCAATCAAACAAAATCAGAATCAACAACAAAACACCCAAAATTCGCCAACAACCCCCGACAAACTTTTACAAAACTCGATTCATTCATCACCGTTACAACAACGAAATCGAGAACGCCACAAGTGACGCGGCCAACTCCTCGAGAGCCAACCCTTTCCGAAAGCGGGTCATCTTCACGAGGGGGTGGACCACCCCCCATGTGTGCCTCTGTAATTTCGCAGGGTGTAAGTTTTCGGACGAGGGTGTGTCGTCGCTATCTGCGAAATTTCTGAAATGCTAGTTCTATGGCCGCTCGTCCGTGACGAGATACGAAAGTTGGGCTACGCAAATTCTTCGCGATTCCGAGTGACGTTCGTAATTTTCGTGTTGTTTGCGTTTTCGGTTTGTTGCTGGATCGGGAGAGTTTGTTTGAATGTTTTTTTTGTTGTGATGTGCAGTTGCTTAGAATGAAGATTGAGGAAAATGTTCGATTTAGTATAGCGTCAAATTCTGCTGACACAATTTTTTTACAGAAGTATTAGTCTGATATGTAATTGAAATGGATTTTTTTTAGTGAATCTGTCGATTGCAATGATTTCGTTCCTTCTAATATATTTAAAAAATATAAATTAATTAAAATTATTGTATCAATTTGTGAGTAATAAAATTTGTTGTAACCATAGTATAGTTTACATACAGATATTAGATTTAATAAATTCACATTCCATTACACCTATATTAATTTTTATTTCTGATGTTATCAAGCCGATATTTTATAGTGATTGTTGAAAAAGTGATTAAAATAAAAAAAATTGAATCATCTTATTTTCAATTATATCTTCAAGCAATCTATGATATCCATTCTGCCCTTGAATCACCTACATATTAAAATTATTTAATGAAATATTAAATTGTTTCGGAATATTTAGGTGTGAAAATTCTTAGAATATTGAAAATAGTCACCGCATTACCTTTTGAAAAAAAAAATTATAAGCAATACCTAAAATTCCTAAGATCCACATTACATTATATAAATAGCATCAAAGCAATCTTGATGTATAAATTTTCAGAGGTGGTGCGGGTTAGATATTTTCGCAAATCGACTTTCATAGAATTTGCTTCTTCATGTGTGATAAATTTGTGCGAATAATTCAAATATTGCGTATAATTTGGTGATTTCAAAATACACATTTTGCTAACATTGCTTATAGAAAATTTACCGAGCGTAAAGTTAAAAGCATTTGCATATTAACAATATCGATTTTTCAGGTGAGATCTATATTTTTTCAGTAAATAAAATTTCCAGTATATTTTTTCTCTTATAAAATAAAAAGACACTATCGTTTGAAATAAAACGATATTCGTTACAACCACACCATAGTAGTGATGATCACTATGGCTGATTGTGAGAATAAATTCGCACGTTTCGAAAACTCGTTCGTAATTAATTACAGTGAAATTTCAATTATGCCTCTCTACGGTTCACAGTGTTTATTTTGTATGCGTAATTTATACATTTCCACAAATTTTAATAGAAATAAAATAATCGCCGACCTCATAAATTAAAATGAGCAGAAAATTAATTTCTGTCCGAAACATTCCCATGCGGACATCGTTATAAAGTAATACGATGAGAACCAGATTTTTTTCATTTAATATAAAAATCTTCAGAAACAATTTCCATTTGAATTACTTTTGAATAAAATATAGATTCATTGTTTATTTTGTTATGATTATTTTTCGATGTTACGAACGTATTATGTAGTAATAAAAATCAAATAATTAAAAAAATGCTTAGGAAAACAACTAAAACCTCTTTCCACACCACAATCAACCGCACGTCTACAGCTCAAAGGGGATTCTTCGGGACACGAATCCTGTCCAGGATAGTCCCAGGACCCTGCGAAGACCGCATTTCGGACCCCGAAGGACCTTCGGATGCAAAACCTCATTTAATATTCGCAAAGCTTTTGCTAGAGAGCCTTCGCCAATAAATTGTCGAATCGCCGGCGCCCACACTATTAAATTCTAAATACATACGTTTGTAGTAAAGAGAAGGTCGATGGATTTCTTTTTAAATAATTTTACATCAAAAACTAAGGAATATTATATAAATCATATATCTAAAAACGCATTTTTTATGAAAAAACGTATTTCAATTTAAGTTCCTTTTTATAATAATTCATTATATATTTTTACTTTAGCAATATGTTCAAAACAAATTTTTATTAATCCATAGGATACGATCGGATTAAGGCTGTCTCACTTTACGGTTTAATATAATTATTAATTCCTTTTACGTGAACGCGTATACAAAATATTTGTGCTCAATCTAGCTAATCTTATAAGCTTTCTATGTATTGGAAATTTCAATAAATCGCCTTATAACTAATTCATAATTATAAAATAGCACTATTTTTATTTATATGATTTTGGTAATATGGTACATTTTACACAAATCGTGTACTTTTTATATGAAAAAGTACTTTTTCTTTACATAGTATAGACAAACACGCATAGATGTCTTTTAATTTAAATTCAAATACTAAGGATAACTTCGGAAAATTTTCCATAGATGGTTCTGAAATTTTAGATCTCGCAAATTTGTAAAAAGAACATTTTAAATTAAAGAAACTTTTAAAAATTCTTAGTTCGCAAATCTCGTAAATTTCTTTACATTTTCTAGATACCGGAATTATTCGAACAGATCAAACACATTTTTTTAATCAGCATGTTTGTTTGGATTCTTAAATTTCATATGAAAAACTTATCTGATAAAAAAATGATGACATTTTATAAGAAAAAATTTTGTTATAAATTTTTTTTTAGAGATTAAACATCTAAAAATTTTCTATTGTTGATGCAATATCCTGTGAAATTCTATGAAATAATAATGATAAAACAATAAAGACAATGAAATTTTTCATAGATTTTTTTAATAATTTTTTACTACGTAGAAGAATTAGACATTAAACAACACAGGTTGAGGTGATGCGAATTTTATTATGCGATAAAATTCACTTTAATTGCGCACAAATAATTATAATTGCGTACCATATTGTGTGTAAACTCAAGAAACATTGACGAATAAATTTTGTTCCTCGAACAATTAAAAGGGCCATTAAATTTAAGCAAAGATTTGTTTCACATTCTCGTCATATGCAAGCAATTTTAATTTTTAAACATAGGCTTAAACTGGGCAATCTTTTTTTGCTTGATTGGACTTTTATGAAGACGATAAAATTTCATAAATAATTTGTTATCATTTAAATTTTATTATTTTTTAGTATCAATATTCTTATCGGATTATTTGATTACGAATCATGGATAAATATGACTAAAAAAATCCTATAGAACGAAGAATGAATTTGTATGTTATATCTTTGAATAGTATTATATTTTCAATATTAAAAAATTACCAGTTTTAAAAATTCAATATTTATGAATCCAAGTGGCTTATTTATTATTTTTTTCTGTATATCAGATAAGAAAACGAGATTGAAATAAATTTATTTGAGATCAATCATATTTTCTTATAAAAAAAATCACAACCCTAAGTTTGCTGTAATCTGAAACATTTTTCAGAAAACATCCCGACCTTATCGCAAACACAACATTAAAAAAGCAAATTAACAAATCGACCATACGAAAAAACCATTTCATACACCGCTTCCGTACAATAAAATCGCTCATCCACTTTTCGATAATTCGATTTTTGGCAGGCCGTTAAGTGCGTCCAACGCTTTCGTTTCGCGCGCGAAAATGACTCGTATAAATCTGGAAAAAATATTTTCTCTTCCGATCGCAAGCATAAATCAGATTATACGCTTTTGCGCCGATAGGTGGTAAATTAATCAACCCACCCCCCGCGTCATTATATTATGTGTTTTTATGTGCGTAGTGAGAAAAATAAGGGCAGTTTGCGCTGACTGGCCGTTTCCAATCGGCCAACTTATGTGCTTCTCGACGGATGAAAAAGCGCGCCGAATATGAGCGGATTTGAAATATTGTCTTGTTCTTGTGTGAGGTGATCGATGTTGGAGGCGGGTTTAGTGTTTCGAGGTTCAAAGGATTTGGGGTGTGGTTTTATATGGTAGCGATTGGTTTAAAATTAAGAAATTTATAAGTAAAAATATTTATTTTCACGCTATCATATTTACATATATCCCCTATATATAATAGCGGATATCTGTCTGTGTGTCACAATGACGCTCGCGACTCTCATTGTATCGGGAGGGCATAAAGAGCAGAGGGTGTTTACATAATTTCAAACGTCGATTGACATATTTTTCAAGCGTCAAAAATTAATTTTCTCTTTCGAGCAAAAATATTATTATATGTATTAGGAACGCATAAGACGAAATAGGTAATTTACAGTGATTCGGCATTAC
>JAOXNN020000082.1:748176-775288 GCA_028571205.2 Hydropsyche betteni
GGGTTTTCACATTTTATCGTTTTCCGTTTCTAACAAAACCGCAGCCGATGTTATTAACATCGGGCCTATATACTAGTTTATTTTATAAATTCCATGAATTTTGTATATTTTAATAAAAATAAATTTAAATTATATATGTATTATTCATTTTAAATAAATATTTTAATTTTATTCGATATTTAACTGCAAAGTTTTTCGCTACCATCTATAGAAAATGTAGAAAATTACTGAAATAGATCATTTTTATTTTTTCATTACTTTGTATTTTTATACAATAAATTAGATGAAAATCTATGAAAATGTATCCAAGCCTATAAAACTAAATCACTTTATTAAAAATATATATTATCAGCATCTATCGGAGGGAATATGTTAAATCATGAAGTTTTCTTGAGTAATAGTTAGTTTCAAAACCGATAATCAAAAGATATACATGTTGAAATAAACCTATCTATCAATAATTTTATCACAAAGAGACATTATAAAATTTATTTCAAAATATCGTGAAAAAAGAAATTACGTCAACGATGCGATAATATTATAAGGAATTTTGTAATTTACTACTAAACCGATATATCGTGAAGATGAAGGAAATGATTCCCAAACTCCTTTTTCTATATTGTACACTTCAGTATCGCTGTTACCTAAAACAAAATCATTTTAGTGCTTTTATTTAAATTAGAAAATAAAAATAAAATTATCCTTTTTACCAAAAAAAATCAGATTTTTTGAAAAACTGACTGCATTTCCAAACTGAGGTGAAGGAAGATTAATGATTTCCGACCAAAAACCGGCAGCAGTGTCGTATTTTTCACAACTAGACATTAAGAAATCATCATATCCTCCAACCACATAAATATTATCATTTAAAACCGCAACCTGAAAATTTATACTCAAATAAAATACAAACCTAATCTATCTATAGTCGATAATTTACAATCAATAAATTAAGACATAAAGTTTCATGATTCAAGAATTCACTAACCGCATGATCTTGTCTTGCATATTTCATTGGTTGAACAGTTTCCCAATAATCGAACATTACATCATACTTTTCAACACTTTTCGTGCACTTGTTAAATTCGTCTGAAAACCCACCGATAGCATACACTTGACTTTTACATGTCACTGCCTCATGTAAAGAGCGTCCTATTCTCATGGAATTCAAATGTTTCCATTTACTATCAATCGGATCCCATCTGAGATAATATAAAAATATATTTTTCCAAATATAATATTAAATTTAAGTATTACTTTTACCATAAAAATTACCTTTCAGTTGATTTCAATGATTTACTCGTTTGATTTTGACCACCACAAACTATTATTTGATTATTTACGGTGGCACATCCAAAATGAAAACGCTTAACTAACATCGAAGGCATTGCGATTTTTTTGTTTTTTTCAATCGACCAACACCACACCTATCAATTTATCAAATTGACAATGCGTTATCTCATTGTAAACATTTGATGTTCATGGAATTAAAATAAGCGTGATTCATTATAGACAATATACCTGATTCGTGAAATCATAGTTGTTTTTTCCTCCAAGGAATATTATCCTATCGGACAGTGACGTAATTGAAAAATGTTTTAAGTCCAATTCAATATTATTGAAAGTCAGCCATGTCTTATTTTTCATATGGTAAAATTCAATTTTTTTATAATTCTTAAATGTAAAGTTCATTATATTTTAATCAAAATGCATAATTTTCTTTTTGAATTAAAATGTGAAGTAAATACTAACATTCCTATTATTGCTAGAAATTCGAAAAAGTGTAGAATCACACGTTCTTGGAGAATAAATTGTAGGAGAAATTTTTGGTATTCTCTCTGGGATCATTTTCCATATAATAAAATCTTTGAAAATTTCATAACATAAATGACACGGCTGACACATTTCTAATATCATGTTCAAATAAAACTGAAATATTATAATATGTATTTTTTATAATAATTTCTTTGGATAATTTTACCGTGTAATTATAATACTATGAAAATTAATATACCATGTTTTCTAATCTTCCTAATCTAATGTGTTTTAATAAACAACAAAAATATCCCTTTCTGTTATCCGCATCACTATTTATCCATTTTATCAAAGCTAAAAGCACTATTTCTTCGGATGTTGCTCTTAAATCATCGGATGATAATAACTCGACAAGAAAATCGTACCCAATTTCAACGAACAATTCTTCTTCAAATACCTTAAAAAATAAATTTATTTATTTATATAATAGTTAAATCAAATAATTTATGATATTTGTATCGTCGCATTAAAAATATAAATACTTTTTCGAAATTTTCTAATATGAATTGAATAGTAGATTGCACTATTATTTCATATTCGTGATCTTTTGCGCAGTTGTGAACTTTGATGACGTTTTGAGGACTTAAATTTTTTATCAAGGCCTCATTACATATTATCTTTATGTCTTCACGTTTAATATTTTTAATAATAAAAAGTAAACTGTCGATCCGTTCTTTTAAATCTAAGATAAAAATCACAAGAAATTTAATCTAACCGATATTTGTTAAGAATTTTTATTCCAGTTTTATTTTATTTTCACTCATTTATATGTACCTGGAATGATTCCAGAATAACAGCAATGGATTAAATACTGCACATCGTCCCATTTTAATTGACAGTTGCAGTCAATTTGAATGTTGTTATTTTGATTTTTACGACACTGATTTTCACAACTGCGAAAACTTCCATCATTTGATTTCGATTTTGAGCCTAAACTTTCTTGAATTCTATAAATGAAAAATATAATATGAATACTTAAATGCATTATTGATGTTTTTTTTATGAAATCTAATAAAAAAAATCTAATTACCTGACTCCATCATTAAAAACAACAGTAATATCATTCACAGATATATTTTGACTAGCTGCACACTGTGCAAATGCTTCACCACCGAAATCGTTAATCGTTGAGCTCGTGTTGTTTCCCATATCTATGAAAACATCTGTTAATTTATTGAAAAAAATCAATTAATATTGAACTGTAAAATTTATAAAAAAAACCGGTGCAAATTTTACTTTGAAATACGATCTTCACTTAATGACGACCCAAACACTAATAGATCTTAAACAAAGATATTATCAAATGGACTTTGATAACGTTGAATCACTTTTATGATATTTTCAATAAAATTTCTTTGATAAAATATCATTTTCGATATGTATTATATTAATACGATCCCAAAAGAGTCTTCGATTACTTTCCAGCATCCAGAAGTTAAGACTTATAAAAGTGGGATATTTTTGCTTCCAACTCATTGAATAAAGTCTGCAGATTTGAATAATTTTTATTTCAATTAATAAAATCCTTTTTATAATTAAAAAAAAAAGTTTCAATGTCATATCGATAAAGTGACATTTTCAACTGTTCCAACCTATATTATACATACTTATATTTTACAAAATAAATCGTTATCAAAAGACGTTTATTAAATGCATCACACGTCACAGTTATCAATATCTTTTGTTATATAGATAATACATCAACTGTTCGTATGTAATCATAACTCAGTAGTATTCATTGAAGTTTCGATGACAATTGACGAATTGTGTATTAGGTTTATAGTTTACACTTAAAAGTTACAATGGGTAATAATAGTTCAAATAAAATTAATGACTTGCAAAATGCATTAGCTCAATGCGGATCAAATCAACACATTGACATAGGAAATATTGTTATGGTTTGTAATGATGGAAGTAGGTAATTATTTTTAATCGATTTTTTGCTAAAAAAAATATAATACAATATTATGTATATGAATCGAAAAACCTAATTTTTGGTTTGCTTGTTTTTACAGATTTCCTATCAATGTGAAAAAATTAAATCGTTCTTATTCTAATTGTGAAAACTGCCAAAAAAATGAACATCAAGATGTATACGTGAATGTTTCAAATGATTTCAAACGAGAAGATGTGGAATACCTTATACAATGTGTTTATTCTAGCCAAATTCCTGGTAATAAAAAAATATTTCTTGATAAATGTTTTCAAATTACAACAGATGAATTTCTTTGTTGATTGTATACTATTTTCAGACTTAAACGAACGAATTGGAGGAATTTTATTCATTATTAAAAGCATAAAATCTTTAGAGTTCCAGTTACAGTGTTTTTCTGCCATTGAAGACAATGTTCATTCGCAAAACGTTCTGAGTATTTGGAAAATGGCAAGATATCATGAATGTCTGTCGTTGGAAAAATTTTCGAAACAATACATCCTAGATAATTTTGAAGAAGTATTTATTTTTCGTACTACAATAAATCACTTATGCAAAAATTTTATATTTCATTTTTTAAGGTAATAGAAGATAAACGATTCCTTACTCTTGAACATGATCTTGTGGATGAATTATTAAAATCTGATGAAATTCACGTAATTTCGGAGGAAAAAGTATTTGAAGCATTAAAAATATGGGTGGAAGCTGACTTAGAAAACAGGAAACGTGATTTTTGTTCTATGCTTAAGCATATAAGATTGGTTCTTCTTTCTCCAGAGGTTATTCATTAATATTTTGAAATTTTTGGGGGAAAAATTCAGTTATGTACATTATTTTTTTTAGTTTTGCGTAGATGCAGTATTTCCAATGTGTGAACCTTGTCAAGAATGTTATGAAGTAATTAAGAATTTTTTGAAATGGACTTTTATACCTGAAATGAGATCGGAATTAAGATCTGTAATTGCTACAACTAGAAAATTTGGTTTCGCTCTTTTAGAAGTTATAGCAAACACATCTTTTGTAATTTTTTTTTTGTTATTTTAAATACTATATACGTATTTTTTGCATAATATTTTTTTCTTTTAGATATTTGAAAATATTGATATATACAATGTTGATTCTGAATCATGGGAGTTTTTTGCCGATATAGATACAAAACTAGCTTGTTCATCTGTAACGGCTTTAGAAGACAAGATAATATTGTTAGGTGGTAAAAACCTTTTTAACCAATCCTCAAATCAAGTAAGTACGTAAATATATTTAATAATCAATAAGTTTATTTATGACCACATATTAAAAGCAAACGTTTGAAAAAGGCCTGGTGTATGACTGTCTCTACAAAAGAAGTTATTACAATGTCTCCGATGCAACAAAATCGTCATCTTTTTTCGTCAACTGCTATTGCTGACAATATTATAGTATGTGGCGGCCAAAATGACATATCAAATTCTATGAACTCAGTTGAAATGTTAGTATATTATTTTATTTAAAAAGTAGTACCTTCAAAATTATTTCTATCTCAAACAACAACTAATTTCAACGGTAATTGGAATCGTAGATGGGATCCTCAAAATGACACCTGGAAATATTTAAGTTCAATGTTTCGAGAGCGCAGATCGCACGCTGCAACAGTTTGTAATAATCAATTATATGTAATCGGAGGTTTTTCCGATGGAGAATATTTAGATTCTGTTGAAAAATATGACATGAAGACAAACATCTGGCTAGATCTACCATCAATGAAATATCCTCGTAGAGGACATGGGGTTAGTAAAAATATGCATAGAGTAATTGAAAAATTTTACACAATTACTAAAATTATTTTGAGTTGACTTTCAGGTGGTAGCTTTAGATAATTATATTTATGTTATTGGAGGTTACAATGGAGAATTTTTGTCAAGTGTAGAAAGGTTTGATACATCGACTGATTGTTGGTCAGAATTTGTTGACATTCCAGTGCCACAGGGTGGAAGTGCTGTTTGTTTCCTAAGTGAAATTATATTTTTTGGTAATTAATTAAAATTCATAATAAAATAATATTTTTTTAATTTGACAAATTTACTAAAATTTTGTTTTTCAGGTGATAGACAAATTTTATCACTTGACTTAAAAACTGAAAAATGGAAACCTTTCACATCACCTTCGGGTATGCGTAAAAGTGTTGCTGTTGTAGTTAAATCAAAATATGTAAAAGATCCTGACACAAATTAGTCTTTGAAGAAAAATATTTCCATTTTTGTACATTTAAATAAGTGAATTGAATCAAAGAGTTGTTATATAATACTATGCAAGTGACTATAATGTGAAATTAAAGCATCTTAATTTAAGTATTAAAATTTATTATTTTTATGCGCGTCTTTTTGTAAATAAAAAATGATCAGTTCCTTTAAATATAAGCTTTGATTTTTAATATTTATATAAAATACAGCCTCTTTTGAAAGAGATGTGAAATTTTACTGTGACGTTAGTTCACTAACCTTATTTGAAAAATATGGCCCAATCATTAAATAGATGTCGCATGTAAAAAATCAAATATTTAACTTATATTTTGAATTATTAAAAAATTAAAATTAACAATATTTATTTTCAATTTCCGATGACGTAAATTTATTTAAATGCACTATTTATGAAAAAAATTAATAAACTCGTTCCGTCAATTTCCAAGCAACCTTTGACGGCTATAAAAAATCAAACTCTTTTTCACAATTTCAACAGATCGCATTTAAAACACGTTTCGAACACCACCGATAATATTTTCGAATCCACACCAATCGACCGAAAACCATACTCAATCACAAAATTCAAACCGACACATTCCTCGGAACGACGCATGTGTCGCCGACCGCCGAACGTCGGACGTTTCCCTCGCCGTCCGCGAAACCCTCGCACATATTTACATAAAACATTTAATAATATATTACATATAATATAGTTAAATCACAAGACCGATCGTTTGATTAATCGCCTCGGCGGCGATAAATCGCCGGAGCGAGACGCGACCGCAAACGGCCGACAGCGAAACTTCGAATTCGACCGAATGCGCAAAACGGCCCCAAATTCTATGTGTTTCTGTGAATTTTTATCAATATTCTGAGAATCGAATGTGTTTCGCAATTTTTTAATATGAGCTGTTGTTTTTAAAAGTCGATTCGTTTATATTGTGAGATATTTGAAGGTAGTATCGGATATTTTTTTGATTGTCGACATGCTAATGCTATTGTGCTAAAATCGTTAATATTTTTTACGTAACCACTGAGATATATACGCGAATATGATCTGTCAGCTTGAAATTTAGTCCATCTATCGAGCTGTTGCGATATTTATTTTAAATCACATATTGTTGGTTTTCGAGCGATACTTTGGCGTCCGTCCGTTGTCTTAGCACCTTTTATTTATTTTTTAATAAAAAATATGTATTAATGCTGATGTGTAAGTAAACGAAATAAACTTTATTGGAAATCAATTATAATTATATTATAATAGACTTCTAAATAATATAGTACGATAAATAAATAACTAATAACAAACTTATTCTTTCTTTATACTTAGTATAATGAAATACAGTTTACTCTCGATTATTCGGGACTTTAGAATCCATTACTCAAACATATAAGTAGAAATAAAATTTTCGTAGAAAACATAAATACTTTTTATACATTGTTCACAGTATGATTTTAAATATGAAAATATGATATCAATATCTAACAAAAACATACATAAACTCATTTTTAAACTTATACCACTTTGAAAAAAGACTTATATGTTAAAAACACACACACACACACACACACACAAACCACATCACCCTAAACATCCATCCGAAAACCGTCATACATTTTTCACATGACATAGCTAATATCATAACGGACCCGCCGAAGCGCACCCCGCGATGCATTTTCCCGGAAAACCCACGTATATTAAAGTGGCAATTTTCCCACAAGTCCCCATTTTCGGCTCTCAGGATCAAAAATGAAACTTCCACCGCTTCCCCGTCGTCATCTCATTCTTGGCGGGAATATAGGGGAACACTTCTGTTTGCGTATCTGTCACTTAGCGTAATACGGACGCCCCGCGGACGCACATAAATCAAAACCTTCCCGCCTTTTTTCATAATCAAAGTGTTGCGTACGCTTCGTGGATGGTGGGTGAGGGGTGAGGGGGATCTATAGAGGGGAAGGCTTCACTTTATCGGAATCGGTTTTGAACGAGAGAACCAATTTCGCAACGAAATTTTGATGCTTATATGTAATGCATAAGTTAGTATAAGTATTGTAAGTTTGACTATTATTTTTTTTAAATTGAATTTCAATATTATGCTTTTTATAGTTTTTTATTAAAATTACTCATTGTTGGAATAATATTTAACAGTTGAAGATGAAAAAATGTGATTGGAACTGAAAAATGTTGTCGTGAACGTTGATATTCATTTTTCGTTTATTTTGCTCGAATTAAAATTATAAAAAATATATATATTTATTGATAAACTTATATAATTTATTTTTGCGGCTTTCAGCTGTAAAAAAATTAAAGACACGATCGTTTTCAAAATCGCAGAACGAAAGAAAGCTTTTGGGCGAGTCTCGACGGGCGCCGTTCAAACGAGTCAAGTTTCATTTTAACTCGGTATAAATTTTTCGAGTTTCGGCCAACTTTGTTATTCTTTCGGCCGTTTTCTAAGCCCATAATTGAGCGTCCGAAAGCCATTTTGGGGTAAAAGAAATAAAAATATAAAAAAACACATATAAAAAGTTGCTCTCTTTCCCCTTTTTCGGGCTTCGGTCGCTTTCAGGCTGAAAACGGTGAAGATAAATAAGCGTACACTTTTCGGGCAAGTGTTTCAAATGATGGATGAATAATATATTGGCCGGGAGCAAAAAAATATAAACAAAAAATACGGTAGCTATTTTTCACAAACGATTCGAATGTGTATTATTTTCGTAGTTGGGATCATTGAATAATAACATTTTTACTGTTATGCTCGAAAAATTTATACGAAATTATTAAAAAAAGTATATAATACTTTTTTTTAAATTTATTTGAAGTGATAAAAAATATAAATAAAAAAATACGCTTTCACATCTATTTTCAAAGCAATTATTTTAAGCGATTTTCATGAATAATAATGAATGTGCCATAATTTTCCATTTTATTTTCAGCTATTTTTTAATGATAAAAAAATATCCGAACATCGCATTGTAAGTTTTATAAAACAGATTTCTGTGACATTTTTTACTTTTAAAAAGCATCGATAAATTTTCACGAACATGAATAAAATATTTTTTCGATGGACTCCTACTGCCGAACAGTATAGATATAGAATTTGCGCAATAAGAATTTTCTCGTCGCAAAAGTGTCTCACATAAATTTAAATTTTACGCAAAGGCAACCCTCTTAAAAACGGTTCGTTTTAAAATTTTACAGTTTGAGAAGCACCCTTTTAAGACCAGCACCAGAGTGAATTGGGGCAATCAATCAAAGGCCCAGGGTTGATAACCCCTGTAACTTACAACCTAAAAGATCGCTTGAAACACAAAACTGATATATTTTGTAATTATTTCATAACGTTTTTGCTCATATTTTCTATATTTTATATACGAAATTATTGTTAAATGAAAATAAAATTTTCTGTTTCTCTTGTAGCTTATTTAAATATAACTTAGCTAAACTGCCTCGATTGCTTTTATAATCCGAATACATAACTACAAGGTGAATATCCATAAGTACGACTTCCATGAAATTTATTTTCGAGATGCGCTGAAAAATATCCGACGAACAAAAGGCAACGTTTAAAGTGTAAGGCGAAAAACCGTAACGTGGGCCGTAGGAAAACAATATAGAACAATGAAAGCGGTAGGTCGATGCGGATTAAAAGGCGAAAACAACAATGGAATCGCTTATCAAAGCTGTATGGCCATTCAAAACAACGCCAACCACCCACTTTTCCGCATTTCAAACTCCCAAAGACCCACGGCCTATGTGCTTTTCGTTCGCGCCGAAAAATTTCCTCGGACAAACGTACTGTTAATTCGTATACGAACAGAAATTCGGCTTTGATCGCTTTTTGTAATTAATTTTACTCAGAATTGTACATATATGGACTTAACCACTTTGTGGACCGCTTACGTCACTTACCACATGTTCTAATTAATACTTTCGACTTTCAAAAATTCCTCTTTTATAATATGACTTTTAACATTTCAGATTCAATAAAAATTTTCATAGAATTCACGTAATATCTGTGATATATACGATATCAAATTATATATATGAGAAAATCAAACGAAAAAAAAACATACACAAAACATTCAGATAACCCGAAAAACGTACAAGCTCCACACTGTTTATCTTTATTATTTATGTCTCCTGTTATTTATTGAATCCCCGTTGCAGTAGTTGCGTAGACGTTTGCTTGTATTCATACATATATACGTACAATGCGAAAAGAAAATCTCACATATGCCCGAAAAGAATACTTTCGTATATCTGAACGTACATTTTTCGCTCGTTTTCGTTACATGGCTTGAAATATATTCGCAACGGGATAAAATTGAACGAACAAAACGCACAAGAACGGACGTTTACTCGGGGAAAGAGATTGCTCTGTTAGAGTGGCATTCTTCATTTAACAAAGAATCGGTTGGCGTTGTTTAATATTGGATCAATTGTGTGAGTTCAACCATAATATTTGATCAATCGAATTTTTCAAATATATCGTATTCTAATATAATTTTAAGTGATTGAGTTTTTGAAGGTTATGGTTGAAATATTTTTATCATTTATCTCTTTGAGCGTTATCAAATTTAAAAGTTATTTTTAATCTATCAGTTATGATAACTGTCTTGTACGATTTCCCAGTAAAGAGATTAGTGGATATATTTTTTCATAAAGTGTAATAAAATTATAAAAAGAAGGAAAGGAAAAGATAATTTTATACTATGTTATAAGAAAGAATTATATAAATATAAATATATTTATATAATTTTATTATATAATTCTATTTATTATATCAAAAAATATATAAAGGCCATTTTATCTACATCTAAATATAATATATTTATCTGGAAATATTAATTAATATATTCAATTTTCTTTTAATTATATCAGGGTCACAAATTAATTCGAATCACAAGATTTTCAATCAAGTGAAAAAAATATGCACTCAATACATGGATATAACTATTGTTCTTCGAAGAATAATTTCGGTGTCTTTAATTATTATACTTTCTCTCATTATCACTCATAATCAGTAACAATTCAGATAAAAAAAATATAATTTCCACTATCATTATAAATATTATATTGCCATCACTTCATTCATTTTGATAAAATTTCTATATTTTTTATTAACTAGTCACAAAATAAAAAATACACAAAAAACCTACCCATTTCACAAAACAGCTAACAAGTCTATCAAAAACACAAATAAAAATATAAAAAAACCCTTCACCGCGACACACAAAAAGCGACAACTTGACTTATGAAATACGCGTCGTTTGTAACTGTCGGCCTGTGGGGTGCGCACAAAGCGCCAGTCCCGATAGCGGCAAGATCGGGAAACAATGTGGCATTAACGATTTCATCACAATGGAACGTCCGCTCGAATCGGTGATGTGTGATGACGGTCTTCAGTTTCTTTTTATGTTTAATTTTCACATCATAATTCGATAAAAAAGCGTTCTTTCCCTCAAATAGATCCAACAAAACAAAACGAATCGGCTCTATAAAGTCATCACCGACATTTAATTGAACGCAAACGTTTCCATAGGTTTAAATAGCGTTTCCAATAATATATTTCCCCGGCACGTAGAATAATCGTCCCTTGATTTAGGGACACAAAGGGCAGCAAACGTACAGGACACTGTGTGTACGTTCCCGTGCCGGGGCAGCAATTAGCGCTTTTCCGGGACTATCCCGTTTCTGGGACCTAATCCCAGTACCTTGAAAGACCCTGGTTTGGGCGGTTAAACGCAAAAATCATTTGCATCAAATATGCACGAGGGAATGATCGTCGTGTGCTTCTAATGATTTATTTTGTGACGGTTTCATGAGGACTTCTAGATGTTAATCCCGTAATTTATTTATGTTTTGATAGTAAAAATCTTTTTATTGGGAAAATGCACTTTTAAAATTAATATAAAATACTTTAATACTGATTACTATTATCACTGCTTGTAATCTATACAATTCGCGTTGCCGAAATGGATTGCTTTGATATGGAATAATTGATTTTTTTGCTGTTGATATGCTTCGATCGACCTATAAAAAATGATCACAATATGATAGACTGATTATTCTAAAAATGTTAGGTTTTGACAAGATAATAATGAACCGCCTTTGAGAGAGTATATGAAAAAGTGCGTAGGGAAAGTCCCCTTTTCCACCCGTTCAGCTGAAACTTTGTCCGATACGAAAGAGAGACTGAATTCGGTCGAAAATTAATTATTCTAAACCGGATCGTGTTCCCTTCGCACGCGTCGTTTGAGGTTCTAAAACTTAATTACTTCAATTACGAACTTTGACGCTAGCGATCCAAACAAAACTTACGCCCTTTGTCGAACTGATAGCGCAGAATGGGTTGAAACTTTTTATCTATATGTTTTTTTGTGAAACTGACATACTACATTATATAAAGGCAAATTATAGTTTTGAATAAAATTATCGGTATCGAATATTTTCATAAAAAAAATTATAATTTTAATCCTATTTATATAAATAGTACAGATATCATTCATAGTGAAATTTCAAGATTTTATAAAACGAAAGTGACGTTATAAACGCGGTTTTTCATAATCCAATCGAAAACAACCAGCCTCGAAATCCACCACGCTTCGGCACGACACAAAAACAAATCACACGCAAAATCCCCAATCGAAAATCATTATTTCGAAACAGAAACCAAACACAAATTCCGACCTCAACCCGAAGCAATATCGACAAATGTTTGGTTTGCGTCCAGGCTGCGGCGAAACTACGCGCGAAACATCCCCGCGTCGTCCTTCGGATATTTCAGGCTATCGTGACCTGGGGCGTATTCAGGATCACGTACGTCGTATGTTCACTCCTGACCAGATACCCCTCGCACACGCGGGGGGCGGGAAAGGGTGAAAGGTCACCCGGGGGTGGGCCTCTGTATGCCCGTCAAAGGCGAAATTTTCCGCAGAATGGCGATACAGTGCTTTTTGTGTCCAACTCTCTCTCTATCTTATCCGGAAATGCTGGAGAGATCGGTCGTGTGCGATGGCCGAGGGACAAAGTGATATCTGCTGGGTCCCGATACGCTTCCTGTTCGAGTTAAGTGTATTGCTGTGTCGGGTGCGCTCGATGATCCCAGTAATTATTTCGAAGGGAAACGGGAATGTGCTTTCGATTGGTTTGTATTCGAAGAGTGCTTCGGAGTCTCTTTGTTTGCTGCGATGGTCGGGTTGGATGCTTTTCGTGTTATCTGGTTGGAAATGTGTCGAAATTGCAATTTTTTTTGGAATGAATAAGAAATATTTTTTTGAATACGCTTCTTTTTTATCGAGAAAAGTAAGCATTGTCTTATCAATGGCGAAGTAAATCGTGGAGAATACTATAAAATATATATTCTTATATACGTATACATATTCAACGGAATTTTTTTATTTGAACGCTACAAAATAACCGATACGATATAAAGAGAAAACGTATTATTTTGAACGAGCATGTTCTGATATAAATAAATTTTGCATTACATACGACATTTTCACGTAATTTACAACCATGGAACACTTGAACTGAGCCGTCTTCGTGTATTCTATGGACGTTTTGTTAGACCGCATTATTGAAAAGTGTAGCGCTGGCTATTTGGAAAATTCGAAGAAGCCATCGATTCTGGACACAAAAGCGCCATAGACTGCCCGGTCGATTTTCGTCGTTTTTCAGAAAATAACTCGACGGGGGGTTTTGGTAATAGAGTGACGTTACGAAGGATCCTTTCCTGAAATTCCATCGGCATGTTTGTACGTCGTACTCGTGAATATTTCAAATAGCCGCACCGGAACGTTCACCTTGTATATAAAACATACGTGCCCGCTTACGTAGTGCTATTTATATTTTAAATTTTAACCATTAAGATGTATAACGTTTCGAACGAGTTTGTGTAACTATGATTAATTTTAACTTTTGAGATTTAGGAGAGTTGTACAATATTAGATTGTAAGACAAAGCGTTTATGTATTATTAGGATTAATATATTAGGATTTCCAGGAAATCTTACAAATATTTCCTTCTTTATAATTTTTTGATCCCCTTCTTATAAAAGCTTACAAAATATAAAACTAAGTTTTTTTCGTCAAATTTGCATTAATATTTTTTTTAATTCTGTGAATGTTCTAATGATCAAAATAGGTAATAATATTGTATGAAGGTTGTTTGGTTAATATGTTAGATGTTGAAGTATTTTCTGATTTATTTTTTTAATTTTTTTTATCGCTGATTTTTATTTAGTAGGGCACTCATTGTCTTGTTAGAAATTCTTTTGTAAAATTTCGTATATTTACCTTCAGTTTTCAATTCAATGTATCTAATTACTAACAATACATTTCTGCATTTATGATTTTACCTATTTTTAATAATTTTTAGATAAAAATTCCACTCATGTTCCATCGAATGCATAAAAACCTTTCGAAGTGATAATCTTACTAACTACAACATCGATATTAAATAAAATTTTATCAACATATTCATATACTTTTTTATATAAGCAACTTTGTTGATTCGTTTTTGCGAAGCCCTAAAAATACTCATAATGGAATGTAAGATCGTAAACGGGCAAGAAAGCGAGATCCGTTCTAATGACATGTACTATTTGCTATGAGGGCACATAGTTTCAGTGGAGTATTAAAAGCAAACTGCTCGTGCACATATTCCGCTTTTTGGCGAAGTTCGCTATCAAAGTTTAAATCGAAACTCGCATAGGAGAGCCCTCTTATGTGTACATAATACTTGTATGGACAAACTTGCAGAAAGTCTGCGAAACTCGTCGAACGATAAATCTCCACGGAGACAACGAACTCAAAATATGA
Source organism: Hydropsyche betteni (assembly GCA_028571205.2). Classification (NCBI taxonomy): domain Eukaryota; kingdom Metazoa; phylum Arthropoda; class Insecta; order Trichoptera; family Hydropsychidae; genus Hydropsyche; species Hydropsyche betteni. The sequence continues at coordinate 762,967 of JAOXNN020000082.1, forward strand.
CACCGTGAAATTCGACGAGAATATGCGCTCGGTTCGAAGCCTGATTCGTGTGGTTTCATAATATCTTGTTTAAATTGGTACCAATGGAAATCGAAAGCTCCTTACGGCATTGCAGTCGTTCGTCGACGACTTTCCACTTTGCGGTGAAGGTCGACTTTAGAGTTTTCCGTTGAAAATGCGAGAAGAAAAGTTCAATCAATTTTTCATCCGCTCTTTGTCACCGAGCGGAAAAAATAACGTTGAAGTGGTTAATTCGGTTGAGATTTTTCAAGTTTTCGTGCTAAAAAGTATCTTTTGTCAGAGTAGACTTTTCAGCCAGTGAACTTTTTATCCTTAGGCTCAAATGTAGAATACCACTCACATTAAATGGATTATTTGAAATTTTGTTGTTTTTTTTATTTGATATTTAGGGTATTCAAAATATTATCATTACTGTATAGTTTGATGAAATTACAATCTATCAATTTTTCTCCCAAATATTTGACTAGTATGTTGTCATGAATGATTTGATCGATGAATTTTGACAAAAACCATTAATCACGATATTTGATTTCACATTAAGTTCTTATATATACGAAGATTAAATTTTTTGCTCCATTCTTATTTTTACACAATGCTTTCATCTTATCATACGCTGATAAAATACTTAACCTTATTAAGAATTCAATTTATCATTCACTGTACTCTGCATATCTCAATATTCAATACGTTTTTTTTTCATTATTCGATAATAATTTATTATCAACTTCTCATATATCAATATATACAATATGTATTTTAGTCACATAAATTAATTTCATGATTTTTTTCCAAACAAATTATGCAGTCAAAAAATTCCATTTATAATATATTCTTTATACATATATAGTATAATGTAAAACTTTGGATTCGAATTGAAATTGTTCGTCCAATATGGCCGACAACACCTTAAGTGCCAAATTGTAAAAATCGGCCATGTTTGTCGGATGCGGAGGAGCTTTTTGGGTTAACGTCGCGAATTTGCATACAAACGCGACCGATAAACGTAAACTTCAACAATTGGCCATTGCCGACGAACAGACATTCAACACATATTTATAAACATTATACGATTGTATATTTGTATGCAGCGTAACATTTGCGGTGTAACGCTCTTGGAAAAGTCTCGAATTAATTATAATTTTAAAATCCACAACGCTGTGAAAAATTGTAAGTGGCACGCTCGGAAATTTCAAATGAAAATGTTTATTTTACAAAGATTCATGGGAGTTTATACTAAATCTTAAGCTACGGTTATTTTATGTAAATTTGTACTTTTTATTAGTGTAAAATTAGTGCACTACAATTAAAAACAGAAACAATTTAAAAAACATTGGAGAAATTATTACACATATAATATTATTTGAACGTTTGATTAGTAAATCACTAAAAAAAGCTATTGTGAAGATCATTTTTTAAAACAAAAAAAAATTAATTAATCATAATGAACTTTAATTACTAATTAAAGAGGATTTAAAAAAACAATTATCGGTCGAGATTAATGCGATAAATTAATTATTCGAACAATTGTCATTATATTTACCTGAGCGTTTAATTTTAATAAACATTATCCATAACAATCAGATTAATCAATCCGGGCATAAAATACACCAGCACACATTGAATCATTTATTCATTTATTAGAAAGAATAAACATTTATGTATTCCTTATACATTTTTCCATTAATCTTGAACAACTTTTTTTATTTCAACCATTCATCTTCCATTTTAATTTACATCAATCTTCATAGTATCAATTCATATACTTTTTACACGTCGAATTCAACGTTTTATATTTCGAATTCAATTATAATCAATGAAACTATGAATTCTTGTTGATTTAAAGTGTAAAAAAATGTACTGAAACATCGTATCCATACACTCAACTTATAAATTTTTAAACTTTAAACAATCAAAGCACATTTAAATCATTCCATTTATCAAAAAACATTTTCGCCAATACACATTCACAAAACTGTAATTTTTATCGTACAATTATCAGACAAATTTTCCGCGCGACAGTCACGAACACAAAACGAAACTTCAACAACATCGGCAATTCGCAAAAAGCACTCGAAACGTACAATCCGCATATACACCCTATACAGTTTCAGTTGCCCATGGGGGTGGCGGGTGGTATGGCTATGGGGTAACGGCTATCGTTTTAATTGAGGTCGAAACGGTCGGCACAATGAGCGAAAATAAATATGAAGCCGAACACGGTCGGTAATTGTTTTCGCTTGGATATCGCACTGTTCGACGCAGCAGTTAACTTTAACGACGATATCTTTATGCGGCTGAATATTTTTCGCGATTTTCGCGTGCGGAAAAATGTGGGGAAAATTCGAAATGTTGCTCCGGGCGCACTCTATAAATTCGATACGTGTATACGGGAGATATATTCGAATTAAGTGGGTTGGTTGTAGAAATGAGGTTTCGCTGATTTTAATGCGTCTGATATTATGGAAACAAAGAAGTGGTCGGGTTCTATCATGGCCGCGGTGTGTTTTCCGTCGTTAAAGTGAGTTGTAATAAAATTGAGTATATACGACCACTTGCATTACTGCGCCAGATGTTAGCTGAAATGTAACGTGTTTTATTGAAATGTATACAAAATATTTGGATTCAAGATTTAAGTTGGATTTTAGTTTCATTACCGAGTGACATGTATATAAATCTATGGTGAATAGACCGTTGGCAGTTATTTTCATTTTTTCATGTAGGCCTTGCAAATATGAAAGTTTTAACTGAAAATCAAAATTTTATTATAATAGTAATGCAAAGCTTTTGAAATCATAACTAAAATCGAATACTTACAAAATGTTGAAATTCTCTGTTTGCGTCCATTTTGATGAAAGTATTTAACAGAAGAATCGTTTTTTCATGCTGTAATTAATTTTTTTTTTCATAAATATATTTAAGTAAAAAAATCATAATTTTGAATAAAAATACCTCTTTATACAGCTGGTCACACGCAAAAAATATTCCAAAAATAGAAGCAACAATAATGGATAACCAGACTAATTCTACAATTTGACTTCCTTCGAAACAACGACACTCCAACACGCTGGAAATGATGTAGTAGGATTTGCAAGACGCCGACAAGAAATAAAATGGTATCTGCAAAGCACACTGAATTCCATAAAAACGATTCAAAAGCTTAGAAGCCTCAAAGAGCTCACAACGACATCTGAACAACTCTTTGGCTGCATTGAGTGTTTTTCGCAATTCGTATTGGATTCGACTGGTGCGTTTCATATCGTTATAAATGTTGGAAATCTTAGATATTCGTTTCAAATTATCATTGATTGATTCAAACTGAGTTTTTATTATTAATATGAAAGAAACTAATTGACAATGTATGGCCAGGTTCCACATCCAAGTCCAAATTACCCAAACTAATACTCCTAATTCTTCGTTGATGACCAAATCTGCGATCGAAGATATCGCAAATACTGTAAAATGAAATAAACTGGCTGAAAAAACGATGAAACGAAGTTTTTCATAATCGGTTCTTTTGGCGAAATTTTTCAATTTCGCGTCAACTCTATTGATTTTTTGCATGAACAGCAACATATCACCACTCCTCCAGCAATTGAGCAACAAAGACAGCGAAGTGCAACACAACAAGCAATAATCTTCAATGTTATGAATATTCACAGTAACCTTATTCGCAGAGTGCAAATCTAAAAGGACATCTTGCAGCGGCTTTAACGCAAATATCAACACGAAGGTTTTTACGATGGACCTGAACTTTTGCCATGTGGGCAGTTGACATTGAACGTTGCCAAAGTCGTCTTTGACCAAACGATACGGAGAAGTTCCAATTGTGTGCGAAATGCAATAGGCCGGCTTGAGGGCTCGCAAAATTTCTCGGTTCATCGCTGAAAGTGTTCTGGCCGAACCGTGGGCTGAAAGCTTTCAACGAAATTGAACCGGTTAAGTGGCGAGATTAAAATCGCGACGCTTGTTGAATGGTAAGCGTGGTAATTATTGCAAACTAATGCTATTGAATATATCCGCGATGCCATTATCATGAAATAAATTAGTGTTCCTAAATGTATTGTTAATATTTTACGTGATGAGAATTTGTGATTTATTAAAAAATATATAAATTAAAATGTTAATCGTCTACATTTTTCACGATAATGTCAAAACGATTAAGTTATCGTATGGTCATAGAAATTGAACGTTTTAACGAGAATTTTAATTTTGAAATGTTATTTTATGCAATATTCATCGTTGCATTACAACTTTGATAATTAAAAACGAAGCACTATGGACGCTCAAATTACATTATGATATTCTTCAATTTATTCAGAGCACTTTAAAAAAACATGTCGGATAAACATCTACATACATTTTGAAAGTCACGACATTGCTTAATTAACATAAAAGGATTTGAATATGATAATGTTTTCATTTTTTAAACAAAAACCTCGACAGAAGCTCAATGTCAAAGTAAATTAGTATTAAAAAATATATTTTTTCAACAAAAACCTTAATAAAAGTTGAACGTCACATCGCACTAAGATTTAAAATTTTCACAATCGATCCACATTCCCTTGCTCACATTTTCCACCGAAGACCGAACAATCCGAAATCCCTCATCACTCACCAAACAGTATCGCCAGCATTTTCTCCCCATAAAGTCATTGAAGTCCGCCAAATTAACGACCTGGCACCGGGTTAAGTTCCGTTGTTTCGCGTTCCCCACACGAGCGCGGAAAGCGACGGCGAATAAACGAGCTTACAGTTAAATTAAACCCGATAACGAAACCCGAACACCCCGCTTATTTACAACCGTGGAAATTCCTTGGCGAGCTCGAACGACTAACGAATGCCGCTTAAGAAAATATAGGGAAGCTCATTATCGCCCCCGCGAACGTGAGGGAATGTGCCGAGTCGTGCGCCGAATGTACGTGCGATTGTACGTCGAGGTGTTAATGATGATGGATATAGGCTTTGGTGGTTGGACTGTGTTCGATTGTCATAATCTGGGTGGTTTGAATGGTTGTTGGGTGTAAGTGCTATTGATTGCTTTGATTTTGATCGTCCGTTTGGACGTTGATCGATTCGTATGCATCGGTTCAGTACGTCGTTTGATCGACTTGCGTAATGAAGTCTATTAATTTTGTCTGTGTGCACTATGTTTTTTTATAATATTTTGATTGGATTGAATCATTAAAATCATCGTTTGTTTTGTTATTATAAAGTTTTTACACTTGCTGCCAGATTGAAAACAGGCAGTGGGCCGGATTTGCCGATGTATTGAAATTGTGGAAAAAATTATAGAATTCAAAAATGATATATTTTTTTAGAATAAAGGATATTTCTTAATTTTAATTCATCATCGACCAACAATAAAGCACCTAATTTTCAACTGATTCCTTATAAATGCAACACTGTTATACAAATCACTTCGATTAATGAAAAAATAAAAATACAATTTTTAATACAAAAGTTATTTAATCAATTCAACATAATTTAATTTTTTTTAGATTAAAAATCTTTTAATTTTTTTTAAATATATTATATTTTTGAATTTTACGAGTATTGTAGATGTTTTTTTTTTATTAAAAAAAAATATGGTATGCTCTCGTATTTGTTTATAAAGTCGGTGTATAAAAATTGAGTAATATCATACATTTCACATCCTCAAAATTAACTCGTTATTCATGTCACGTTGAGCTATTTTTAAAAAATACATCACACGACACAGTTTGTATGTAAGCAATATATTTTATGTACAAGTTTGTTGAAAGTCAGAAAAACGAGTTTATTGCCACGATGGGAATATTCGCGGGTCAGGCAAGACGAAAGAATTCCGTACTTTTTTTTTCAACCTTTGTATCGCCCAGATCTTCAGGCAAGGTCCCATAGCAGAAAAGTGAAGTACAAGAACGAAAATAAGAAGAAGAACTTGAACCCAGAAGACGTCGACGAGAAGCAAAGGCGAAGCAAATTGCCGCGACCTGATAAAATCTAAAGAGGAATAGCGCATTAATAAGATACGCTCTGGGGATTTCTCGTCGGAGAACGAAGATGTCTTCTAATATAATATAATATATAAGACGTATTTATATAAGAAAAGAGTGTATAGTTGAAGATTAGATTAAATATGGTAATGCAAGAGATTAAGGAAAAATATTGTACCGTTCGTAATAATTGCAATTGAGGATCTAACTAGAATCTTAAATGATGAAATCCCAATGATAATCCGATCAAAAGATTATTTAATTCTATATATACAATGAAATTTTCGAAACGTTCATCTAAAAAATTACTATCAAAATATTTGAAATAAAACTTTACCTGAAAAACTCATAATTCCATTATACACGATAACACACGAAGCACTCGCACGTTCCTCAGGGACCTCCTCACAGGGATGACAATCCCAAAAATCCAGTCCGCTGAAACTTATCGTGCGAAACAAGTTCAGACGTCGAGTTCGCCCTTCATGAATTTTAATGGGACGTCACCTTTAGGCGGCTCGCCGAATTAATTAGCGGCGCTCACAACATCTCACCAATTACGATCCACATCCAAATGGAACGAATTCCAGTTCTGTTTATGAACTAGATATGAAAATTCGTCTATCGAGCAATTCAAATGTGTGAATGTTAAAACGTTGGTTTATTAAAGATCGAAATTTTGTATGGGAAAACATCGGTTGTTAGTATAAATTTGTGTATGCAAGTTTCATTATTTTTTTTTAAATTAATGAAATTTTTATTCCCAAATCTTCTTGTATCTACTGTATTTAAATACATTAAAACCTTTATTATTTGAATCTCAATTATAAAAAAAAAATCTTTTGAATAGCAGATTTTACGTTTTTTTTTAGACAACGTGCGTTTTAAAATTTACGAGTATGTAATAAAATTATGCTGACTCATGTCAGACTCAACTATGAAGGTGATCAAACTAAAACCTTAGAGATTTAATTTTAAAATAATCTTTGCACCTTATAAAGCGATGGTAACATAATTTTTTTTCAAAAACGATAATAGTTTTTTCGTATACTTATTAAATTTTCGAATCCTGTGTAATATTTTGATGATAAAATTCACATTTTTTGTGTATGTAAATAAATCACGGAAATGTTTTTTTTTGTCTGGACTTGCATCGTAATTCAACTCGGAACTCTGGCATACAAAGCTAAGGATGACTGTATTCAAAACGGGGTGCATTCCTTTCGTGGCTGCCTGCTTTTGAATCGGGACGACCGTTAATTTTCAAACTTTATCCTCTAACGACACTTTCGGCGGTCGCGAAAGTAAAATTGCATAAAGGCGAACTCGAGTGCATTGTAATGTTTTCATTATACTGACATGCAATTAAGGCCAAACTTCGCCCCACTGATAAATCTGACGTATTTTTAGTACAAACGATAAATTTTGTTGCCATTCAGTTCGGCTGAATTTTAAATTATGTTGTACGGCAATTGAATTAGTTTGTGGTGCGTCAATTCATTTACCACGTTCGCTTTTGAAATTGGATGAAATTTGAATTTTGTTCGGTATAGAATTTTAGGTTGAAGTTATAAATACAGATTTTCAATCATGCCAAATGATGATTTTTTTATTGAAATAATAATATCGGAGTTGGAAAAATACAATGACTAGAGTTAGTGTTTCATATGAACAAAGAACAAACTTTCACAGAACTTTGAGAAAAAAAGGCAATAAATAAAGCGAGTCTTTGGCACTTACGAAATAACTAAAAACTCATTACAAACTGTATAAACAAGTATGAGTAAGAAAATATTGTCATAGTGTTCGCATCTGAAATTGAAAAAGGTATGTAATTAGAACATAAAATTTATTGAAATAAATTTAAAGGCTTCGAATTTTTTTTTTCGCACATAAATATGGTATATTACGAAAATAAATAAATATTTGGGAAGTAAAAAAAAATTCACAATAGCAGCGCTAGTTTTGTGTCTCAATAAATATAAAATTTTCAATAAAAAATATATTTTGCACTTTATCAAGTTCGAGATAGTCAAATTTGTTCATTTTTAAGTAGATAGATAGAAACTCGACAAAATAGCCTGCTGTGAAGTTGGTCGTTCAAACATTAAGATAAGATTGAAATAAAACCTTATCCTTAAAGTACTTTGAATGTCGACTTAAAAAACCATCCGAAGTATTTTTTTAAATAATGAATGGTTGTGATTATTTCATTTTTATTACGTATATAAATTATTTTTTACCATTTTTATTAATTTATCAAGCAACGCGCAATTAACTGTCGCTCATAAGATGGGTCCAAATTGTAATAAACATCAAAGCTTTTCACATATCAAACTAAAACAATAAAATTGTTCTTTTTTTAAATATGCGCTCCTCGTTAACTGCAACTCGTGTAAATATGACGAATATATACAAATGACGGATGAAAATAACTAAGCATGGTGCAATAATTACTATTATCTATATGATTTGCAAATATTGTAATACAAGCACATGATGATAAAACGTACATTGTGACCGGAAATAGCACATGATATATCCATTCGTTTTTTACTTTGTTTCCTATCGAGCGCAGAATGCAGAATGAAACGACTGATAACAGTGCAGAATGAAATGACTGATAACACTGGCATCGAATAAGAAGTTTGTATTTTTAGTGAATTATTTCAAAATTCAATGCATATACAATTTTTCACCAATTTATTGGTTAGATTGATTAAATTTATAATTTTCATATTAACACTTCGATCATATTTATAATAAATGATGGTATCCAATATTGCACATGATATCGAACGGTATTTTTTTTCCATTTAATAAGACATTTCATTAAATTAATAATCATACGATACAATTAGCTAGAACCGATTTTTATGCTCATCATATGACATGCAATAATATGTAATATAATATATTGATCCAATCATAATTTTACTTTAATTGGCTTAAATATTAATAAGTTAATTATTTATTTTAAAAAACATCATATATCACTTAAAAATATTATAATACTTTTAATCTCGAATATAATTCGAGTAAAAAACATTGATTAATTATTTGCACATACAACTTTTTGATACAGTCTGCATACACGCTTTCGATAATGAACATCGAAATTTTTGAAGCCCTTAAATCTACTTATTTTATATCGAAAGTGATAGGAACATCACCTTACCACTTAACAAGAGATGATTTGGGAAACATTTGTTGTCGATCACCAAAATATCAAATGATATCATCATTAATTAAAATAGCATTACTGATATTTTTTTTAAATCCGTTTCAATCACATCATCATCTCAATATACATACAATTAAAAATGTTCCAGTTAACATGCACGCCATTGAAAATTGGTATACATTATTATGCACCTGTTTATCTCTGTTGCTACTTTGCTGGCGCAACAATGACATCTTTCACTTTTTGAATAATATCAATAAAGTTGATTTAAAACTTCGCAAATTCGTAATAAATACAGATTATAAAGCCCTTCGATTGACCATTTTGTTAACAACCATTTTCAATTATTTTCTGTCAATATTTTCAACTATTTTGGATAGCATAGTCAACCATCAAAACGGCATAAATGATTGGATTTTATGGACATTTTTCATCAATATAACGATCGATTGTCAGATGATTTCTTTGTTGCTTACAATTAGAACACAATTCAAATCGATAAACAGTAATTTGAAAGGAGTATCGAACGTTTTGAACGCTAATAGTGAATTGAAAGAAACTGTATTCACTCGATACGTGAGAGATAAAGGGTTCGAAGATGTCAAAATTCTTTATAAATGCCGCAGTGAACTTTATGAAGCTTTCAAATCTTTAAATCGGTTTTACGGATTGCATTTTGTCTTCAAAATACCCCTTTATTTCCTGTCAGCATCCTGCAAGCCGTATTACATAGTTGTCAGCATAATAAAATGTCGCTGTTTTAATATACAACAAATTCCAGAATTGATATGGTTATTCAATATTTCATGGCACATTTCTTTCATATTTATCGTATGTGATTTAATATATAAAGAGGTAATTTGATCTTTTTTTATGTATTCATTTTCTTTTATTTTTATTAAAATATTTATATAATCAAATTTTTAATATTTAAATTCGTGTTAAAAATAAATATCTCGATTATGATATATTAAAATTATATATTATACTTACAATTTCAGAGTCAACAAACTATCCTTTTTCTCAATAAATTTATCAACATTTGCAAAAATAAGGATTTCCAATATTTTGTAAGTGTTTCTTATATTAAAAATTTTAAAATCATACATTTTTATTTTAAATTTTATTTTTTATACGATCTGTGTAGATCAGAATTTCTTATTTACAAGCGCTTCATGAGAAATTCGTATTTACTGCATCCGGGTATTATACCATTAACTGGAACACGTTTGGTGTTGTAAGTATATTAATGTATTTACTTTATATTTTTTATAAAATTTATATATTTTATATTTTCAGATGATTTCATCAGCTATATTACATGTGATCATATTTATCCAATTTTTCTACGGCCAAAATAATTTTCAAAAATCAAACGAACTTCATTTAATGAACCTATATAACAAAACTAATTAAAAAGTTGAAAAATATGACTTCTCAGTTTAATAAATCTTTTTCTATAACAAATATCACAATTTTATAAAGTTAGAAATCAAAAAATTTACCCATAGTCGTACTTTCAATGAAAATGTTCACATTGATAACTTCTATGCTTATCAGAAACGGAAAACACATCGTATGCAAAAAAAATCATTCCATCCCCTCACAATCCGATTTGCACTAAAAAATCGCACTGAACCATCCGTCAAAAGGTGCCAATCAATTCCGCAATCTCGATCACAACGGGATACACGTGTCAACAACAATATGGGAACGTGTGCACGTGCACATGCACACGGCGGGAACAATGGCGGCCCACTTTCACGCCACGCCAAGTATGCACTCGGTCCTCTTTCAATTTCAAGTTGTGAAAACAATGAACTAAACACTCGACGATTTTCAGCACATACACACTGGCCACACCTGAAAATTTTAATGTCGTCTGGGGGAAAATTGTATGGGTTTCTTGAACTGTCTTGTTTCGCAGTCGAAGATTTGGTTTGATTTTTGGAGTCGGGGGGTACTGGGTGTGGTCTGTGTCTGGATGGGTGATTTGCAATTATTTGATACTGTGTGGTTTTAGTGTTTGTCATTTTGAGTCGTTATCTTATATACAGTGAGAAAAAATATATTTGTATGTATATTTTTCAGTAGAAAATTTTTCTGTATCTGCTTAAAATAAAAAAATTAAATTACATTGATACAAGTTGTTTTCTATTATTGTTATTTTTAAATCAATTTTTTATACAATACTAAAAAATCTTTCTTTACATATTTGCCTTGATTCTATTATTAATGAATATGGAAAATATTGTTGATATAAAAAAATAATAATATTTCACATACTATTAAAGAAAATTTCGAAGGTTTCATCAATACTATACGGTTCATCGCTGTCAGGTGTTATGCCTAAAATTAATATTTTCAGGTTTTATATTTGACTTGATGATATATTTAATTCCCATAAATATATGTAATTTTATCAACTTACCTGGTATAATAACTTTGGTGGTTGATGTAGAAAAACCCACGTCGTTCGAAGCAACACAAGTGTAAGTCCCAGTTGAAGATTTATCCAAGCTATCAATTTCATATACAATTTCACCGCTTTGGCTACACAAATAATATTTCAAACAAATGATTTCGAAAAAAATATCACACAATCTTAGATACTAACATAAACTCTTCATTGTTGTGTAAGGGTTTTGATCCTTTGTACCATTTCACAAAAATTGGGAGCAAACTATCTACATTACATACAAGATAAACTTTTTCGTGAAGTTTAGCTATAATCTAAAATTTAACTTAATGAAAATTTTAATGAAAATGTTATAACTAAACTATCACTATAATATTACCTCTTTTTGCGTTGTGACAAGAGGAATTCCTGTAAATTAAAATGAAAATCATTTTTAATTCCACTTTTTTCTGTCGGAATAGGGCATGAAATCATATTAAATTATTATTATAACATACCTGGGTTTTGTCCTTGAAAAGAAGTATGCGGGACGCCGATACCTTCGGGTGCGTTCTGCATCACCTCGTACACCGTGCTGATCTCGGCACCGGCATTGACGGCGTTGATCGTTTCCACAGGATCGAGCATCGCCAGATCGGCCTGGCCATTCTGGATGAAGGCCACGTAGGGGATCGAGGTATCCGACGGCAGCAGATTGACCTCGACGCCTTCCTCGGCAAAGTA
>JAOXNN020000082.1:800470-870990 GCA_028571205.2 Hydropsyche betteni
TAAAACTCTTTTTAAACGATTCCGGAGTAACATGGTTCAAAGAAAAAGAATCGTTTATTTTTTTCATTTAAACACGGTATAAAAATAATAAAATATGTATTATTTTCCCACAATAATAAGATTCGGAGCAGGTTAATATACAATTGTATTTATTAAATAAAAATTTTAAATGTTTTTTGATGATTTCACATGGGGAATTTTTTCCACATTGTTTAACATTTTTTACAAAGTATGTTTAGATGGATATTAATGAAATTTATCTTCTAATTGTATATGGTCACAATTTTTTTACACGATAGTCTCTGTAACTTATCCTCCGTGTAAAAATAGCTGTATATTGTTTTTCTTCGGTAGTAAGTCGAGAACTATCTCTACTTTCTTCAATTTTTTTTTAACCGACAGATTAAACAGACAAAATCACTACCCAATCATCAAAACTAGAATATAAAATCGAATTATTTTACGGTCGATCGATTCAAAAATCTTGTCTTTTGATACTTTTATGTGCGCTACATAAATTGCGTAAGATAATCATGAAAAAAAATCTAACAACCATCCGCATAACAAACCTAGGGACCCCTATTAAGAAAACCGCTCTCCATCTTCATTCCGCTTTACCACCCGCCATTTTTTGACGACCATCATCATTCACACAAACGAACACACGCATCGAACACAATAACCATTTTTGCGTGGATGAACACTTTCGGGCACGTCAACATTTGAAATTTCTCATCAATTTGATACAGTCTCGGCGACGAGCGCTTCGTTTAATCTTTCGGAAACGTCGGCCACAATGGGAATTACGTTTGCGTTTAAACGTGACATTTTATCCGGGACACTGGGGAGCTAAAAGCGTAATTTTTTTCTCGGCACCGTCTATTCCATCCCCGGAATGAAAACGGGAACGAAATGAAAGCGAAACGTCGCAGGCCGAAAGGTGAAAGATCCGACAACGACTTAAGTCGGGAACATATCCCGTGTATAAAACATGCCGGGTTTTTCCCTTATTTTCGGACTTTTCTCATCTCGGGACGCCGAGATAAGGACGTTCTCGATTTCGTGCTAAACCGCGTCGGGGAAACAATGAAAAAATATTTTTTCGGTTTTTTTTTTCGAGTCTGAAGGGCGGTTTTTGCAGCTGGCGTTGCGAGTTTTGCGATTTTCGCGGTTAACCGCGTGTGTCATGTCACGTGTCTTTGCAGCATGTTCGAATTTCGAATGATTTATTTTCCGGTAGATGTTATGGAACTATCAGCGTTGATTCGTTTTACAATTAGATTAATTTTTTGTTTACTTGAAAAGCAGATTGGTTTTGATGTGTGGTTATGGACTTATCTGATTAATAACACTACAGTTATTAATCAGATAATCAATTTAAAAATTATCTGGAATGATAATGATATAATTAGTGGAATTATAACTGTGAATACTTTTAAATTCAATTTTATCTGATAAATGATAAAAATTTTGATGTGTAATTTTGTTAATTCTATCAACTTTATTAATAGTTAATTCAATTCGAAATTTTAAAAAATTTCTTTATATTAAAACCAATTTCCTTCAAATTCTTTAAAAATTTACCTAAAAATTTTAGCTTCTATCGGTTAGTACTCAAAACATACATTACAAATATAGATTTATTATTATTTTTCTAATTATTTTTTAAGAGTTTTTTTTTATTTATGTAATTCGTAATACAGAGTGGGCCATTAAGTTAAGCGGATTTTAAAAAATCAAAGAAAAAAAAAACACAGAGCGTAGGGAAGATAATTTATATTTTTAGTAAAGTAAACACATGGGAATTTTACTTTTTAAAAATAACATCACTGAGATGTGAGCCATCTAGACGTACACACTCCTCGAATCTAAACTTCAGATTCGTGAAAACTCGCTGGCACATTGCTCGTGGGATAGAGGACATCTCCTCGCGAATGCTGTTTTTGAGCTGGGCAATCGCATTGGCGTAAACGTGACTCTTAAGGTATCCCCAGAGAAAAAAATCCAATGGCATGAGATCTGGGCTTCGGGGAGGCCATTGAATGTTCTCTCATCTCGATATCAGTTTTCCACTAAACATTTCGTTTACAACTGCTGAAGTCTCGTTGGATGTATGGGATGTCGCAACATCTTGTTGAAACCAGGTCCTGCTGTAGTAGGCTTCAAAATTATGCAGTTGTGAAAAGAAAAAGTTACGTAACATTGCTGTGTAGCGATTAGAATTTACTGTTATAGTCTGGCCTTGCTCATTATCGAAGAAATGGGGTCCGATAATTCCTTCAGCTAACATGGCCGTCCGAACTGTAACTTTAAATGAATACAAAGGTCTTTGTCAACGTTTATAATCGCGATAATAAACAAAATAACTGTTGATTAAGGGATATTATTTTGAATTGGATGAAGCGATTGATACTCCAAAGCGCTATCCTTTGGCGATAATTAAAAATTTTCATATTTTATCATTTTCCGTTTCTTAACAAATTTCATTTTATTTTTTCTATTTCAATTAAAAAAATTAAAATTATTTTATATTATCAATATATTTCTTCAAACTTTACATTCACAGCCGATGTCGGGCCTATATACTAGTAACATTATAAACCCCGGCTTTACAATTTTCACCTGAATCCATCCCCGTTCGCGACGAGTCTTTTAAATTCGATCCAAAACAACCCCCCATGAAAGTTTCGAACGCGACAACTTTCAACATCCCCCGCCGAAACTCCGCCAAACTCCAAATCTCCTTCGCATCTTTTTGCGCACGCGTCACCATCATCATCAACCGTCGCAATCCAACGGAAACTTAGATCGATACAGGTATTATAAAGCCTGTTTATCGCCTCGAACCTGCGGAAGCGCGGAGATAATCTCGCAACGCTACTCACTCCCCCCGCGGAGCGGATAAGTTTATCTCCTCAACTTCCATTTGGCTGGGCAACGACGAAGACGTGACTTTTGTTCGCCGTTTCGGATTTGCCGGGCGTTTTAAGCCCCGGGATACTTTTCAATTTCGCGCGGGAAACGGGGGAACTTTGTCGTCGGGATGTTAAGATCGACTAACCGCAATGTGCGCTGAAACTCCGATTCGTACTCCCGAGACGGTCGGCTGAAATGTTTCAATTTTTGGCGGTTTCGCCGCCGGGAGTCGGCAGTTGTTAATGGTTTGGGTGTTGATGCGGAAAAAGTTCTAAGATTGTTTTTTTTTTCATTTAGAAGTTCGAAATTTATGTAATTTTTAAGATATTTAAGTGATTTAAAATATGTATTGTTACCCGTTTACCTGTAAATGATCCAAATAACACTTTGATAATTTACTGGTATTTTTTTTAATATTTACCGGTAAATAAAATTTAAAAAAAATGTATTTCGAATATTTTTGAAAAATTATCGTGTTTTTTAGAAAAAAATATTTTTTTTTTTTTTTTGAAAAGTCCGTTTTTATAAAAATACGATTTTTTGTGAATTTTGTTCTTAAGGTTTTATTAGCTTCTCATTATTTCTTTATTCTGTTTTTTTTTTAATTTAACTGACCGGTAAATTAAATTTTTAATAAAGTATTGTTTTATATTTTCTATTCAATATGAAAAATATTTTTTCCACGTATTTCTTAATCTTTAGATATTTATATTACTCAGCTATTGATGATCGTATTGAATATTATTTATTAGTATTTTCGAAGTTTAACGAGATTAAAAAAAAATCTTTTCACATAACTTATGTTATAATACAGATTAAAAGACAAGGAAGTATAAGATAAATATTGTAAATATAAAAAAAATTAACAAGATTAACAAATTTATGGTTTTAAAATCCTATGAAGAATTTAATGATAAAAATTATAAAAAAAATCAATAGATCAACAATTAGTCAGTTTTTTTATATCAATTATTGGTCATTTTATTATACTTAAACTCAAATTTTTATAAAAAAAACACTTCACTCGACTTTTTTACTCGTACCCAATTTTCTCGAAATGTATCAACGTTTAATTCATACGATCGACACCATCTGCAGAAAGCAAACAAGCAAACAGCCCATCGACCCAAAAAAAGACCAATCCATCACAAAACAAACCAACAAAAAAAAACCACATCAAACAAAACTAACTATTCAAACACGACGCGCAAATCCGACAACGCACGTATCCGAGCCTTATCGCGGATTCGATTAATGTCGGCGGCGAATTTCGAATTTGACATAAAGTTTGCGGAATACGTCACATTGTGGTCACCCTACGACAACCATCCGGGGCCATATAATAATGTGTGCCGAATTCGGGTCATAATTTAATAGTACGCCTTTCCTCAGATAGTGACGTGACGTCACGAATAAGCCGCACTGATTTATTCCCTGGGTCGCACAGAACCGAAATAATATTCGCTCGAATGCGGGCAGACGATTTATATTATTCTATATTATGGGAATTATACGTGTTTCTTGATAATATAATAATTTACTCTGGTTTTATGCGACGTATACCTCGAATGGGTGACGCTCAAGGTTTGTTCTTGTGTTATTTTGATAGTTATGAAAGTTGAGGTTTTTTTTATTTTATTAAAGTAAATGTATGTGTATTTTTTTGTTACGAAAGTAAATTGAGGCTGTTTTTATTAGTTTTGGTAACTTAATTATTATAAAATGATTATGGATAGGTACAAATTTTCATTCTGCGGTTTCGGTTGCACAGTTATCCTGTAATAACATAAAATAATTAATCATTTTCTCAGTAATTATAAATTTATAAAAAAAAAACAACAAAATCAGTTTAATTTCAATATTTACATGGATCGGACTGTTTTTAATGAAAAATAATCACATCGATCTGAATAACATTTCAATTTTAACTACTTGTAAAAAAATATTTCATATTATGTAAAATATCATATAATATAATATATAATTCAAAATACGTAACAAATATAATTTTTAGATTCTTACCTTTAATTAATCTTATAATTAAAACGTTAAAATAAATCTTATTTTAAAAAAAATGTATATAATTTTCAAAACTGTTTATAGATGACTCTTATTGTTTTAAAAAATACGTTAATCATCATATTTTTCTTCATTATAATACTAATATCAATTCAAATGGATGAAATCATAAAAAATAACCAATATAAGGAACAAAAGAACCAAAAAAAATCATAATTCGATAACAATGGGTGCACATATTCGGGCGGGCGAAAATGAAATTTGAAAATCGAACAAAGGATTTTCGGCATCGCAGGTCCTCAGAATGTAATGGAACGCCCAAGAGGATCTGTCAGAGATAAAAGATTGAAAAACACTGCTTTGGATATCAGCGTGTAACCCTACCTTGGGGTATATAGTATGAAATTGGCCCCGTTTTGAATTATGCGATTCGAATAAATTGCCCTTGGAGATGGAACGCTTGAGCTCTCCATTTATATTCAAATTTTTATAACTGTATCGGATTTGTTCAAAAATAAAAATGTGGAACGGAACGCGAGGTCGTTAAGCTTTTTTTCGTTCTTTCGGAATATTCGATAATGATATGTCGTGTGCGTATTTTTTATTCATGGTTGATAATAGCGTTGCCAGTAATTTTTCTTGTACGATGCGAAATTATTGACGTGAACTAAAATACATCTGTGTACAAATTGTTTTATTCGTTTATTTATAAATCAAATTCTATAAATTTTTGATTTTATCAAATTCCGTTCAATTTTATATCCAATTTATCGTTCGCAAAGTTTCTTTATAATCTTTTCACAAAAGATATGAAACTCTTCATTTTTGCGTAATCGCTCATGAACCTTTAACATTCGAAAAGTTACTTCCAAACTAATTCAATCGCCCATTATAAACAAATCAAAACTTATTTTTTTCAAAATCAACCCCCATCATCTTATCCGAAACCAAACACGAATCAATTTCAAATTCTTCAACCGAACATCCACCCCGAAACCCCGATCCCTAAACCGAACTAGATCATCGAAAAACAATAGATCCCAATTTATAGAGCCCTCGACCGCCGTAGATCGTTGTCAACGGTGTTTAATGAAAATCGTTAAGTCAGAGCCGTGCTTGTAGGCCGTGCGCGGGGCACACCTTGACGAAAATTCAGATTAATTTCGGGCCACGACAAGGGTCGATCGGAAATAGTTTCAGGAGAGCCGAACGTCCGTTTCAGCAGCGGGATACCCGTTCGCCGACAAATCCACTCGCTCAAACGACCATTTGCTATTTTCAAAGAGATAAATTGACAATCCAATCGACGCACAATATTGCCCGCTCGTCCTCTCGTCCTACATAATGTCGCTTCGTATATAAATCGATGTAATTTCGGATTTTGAGGTTGATATTCGATGGTGTCTAGTGGCGCGTGTTGTTTGCTTTGAGTGACCTATCGTTTCGGGTAATTATGGACAACCTGTAACCTTCGTGTCAAGTTTGATCTACAGCCCGCTTTGACTAGCTGATTATCTGGACTTAAAAATCTTTTGAATATATTATTTTTAAGCACATGAAATGTTCGAAGAAAAATGTCCTTGTTATTATATTATAATAATATACGTTCAGGGCTACTACAAACGAAATAGACAATTTTGTGTCGAAACTATCAACATTTTATATTGGAAATTTTCAGAGTTTTTTAATATGTACATTTTTCGGAAATTGATATATTTTTTATCAAGATTTCATATACATATACGTTGCTTGAATCAGTAATTCTTCGTAAATTATATTAATCAGCAAAAACATGTTTGAAATTTTATTCTAGAAATAATAATAAAATTTATGGTATTAATCTGAACATCGTGTCAACTCGTTGATTTATAAAAAACTATAAAACTTTTATCTTTTGTTTACAAAAATTATATCAGCAGGGAAATTCCGGTCGTTCTAGTTTATTTAAGACTTTTTATTTATTTTTCTAAAAAACTATCGGGAATTCCCTGCTAATATAATGTTTGTGTACAAAAGATAAAACTCAACACTTTAATCGTGCACTATTTCCATTAATTTTAAATTTCATAAAATACACCCAATCATCTTTTTTAAGAAATCTTGAGACATGATTTATTAATTACACTAATCAAAAACAAAAAAAAAACAGCGAAAAGTAGCTTTTGTACCGAAACCAACATAAATACTATGGTCACAGAGATAACACCCGAAACCACAATTGCGAGTGCAAAAACGCTACCTGAAAAAGATAGAGAGATAGTGATTGGTATTTAAATATTAGTTCCGATAAAAAGTATACTAAATTACTAATTTCTAGATTAACTCAGATAAAATGGGTTTTTTAGTGATGTAGTATCAACCTTGAGGATTTTATCTACAATATTCACTCAATGCAACGTAAAATATATATTGCAGGTAAACTCAAAAAATCGGCAATATTGTAATGTTTATTGGTGCGCCCAAGAGCTATACCAAGTCAGAGCCGCGGTGAGTCTATCGCACAAAACGAGTGAAAAGCCTACAGTATTTTTTGTATAAATAAACATTACAAACCCACTCATCGGTTTATTAATAAACCAATTTAACAAACCAACAAAAATAAAACATTTATTGCAACCTCGCCTAAAAACGATTACCACAACAAAAAAATCGAATCGACCACAAAAAAAAGCAAACCTCCGCAAAACCTCAATGAAAACTCTCCCAAGACAGTCATCCTAATCAATCCGATTACGTTTGACCGCGGCGGGGCACTTGAGCGACAACCACGAAAACCACCCGACCAACAACCGTCCATAATGCGACACAAAAAGATATCCGAGCCGATCCCGCAATACGGCCTCGCACAATGGCGGGCATTCGGCATTATTCCGAAACACGCCGCACTCATATCGCGCGCGTTATTGGATCGCATTTTTCATTGTGATCGAAAAATCGCCTGTGTCGGCCCACCCCCGGCTTAACAAAGGCAAATCCCTGCGAGGGATGTGCAGAAAGGAAATCCCGATTTCGGCCCGGCCAATTTGTACGTAAACTTTCGGGGCCACGGCAACGATATGTGCCCCCTACGGTCTATATATCGCGGCCGCAATAACGCGCGCCGGCCCTGGACGTGCGAAAGGGGGTGTTTTCGGGGAGTTGTCGTTATTTTATTCTGCTGGAAAATCAAAAGGTTTTCTTTTTGGGAGGGAGGTTCGGTTGGGGGTTTTTTTTGTGGAATTTTCGGTGGATGGAAATTGGTATTGATGTAGGCTGAATAATTAATGTTTTGAAGGGTATATTTAGGTTCATGATGTAAAAATGTGATGTGTACGCAGTCGTGTTAAAAAATAAATTTCTTTAGAATTTTAGCATATGAAAAAAATACGATGTTTTTTTTTTTTTTAATAAATCCTTATTCCTTAAGATTATCTTAAATATTGTTATATAAAATTAAACTGGTCTCAATTTTGGAAAGCGTCAATTATTCGAATCTTGGCTTATTTATGTTTCAAATTGTCGTGTTTGAAGTATTATAAAAAGCAAACAATATTTCTTATTTTGCTTATTACGATTTTAATCTAAGCCTTTATAATAACTTCGCGTTGCTATTTTGACGACATAGTATGATTAATTATGTATGTTTAATAAGAACATGCACGATAAGTTTTCCAAGATATGACAAAAAAACACTCATATTTCTTATAATTGATGACTTGTTTGATATTTTTAACACATATTTCAATCTAAAATCGTGACTTTGAAATTTTTCATCTAATATATTATTTTTTTTGGAATAATTAGAAGAGATCATTGTTGAATCGAACAACATATACGTATATAACTCTTATTGAAAATTTGGATTTTTTTCTGAAATAATCAAACATAAGAAATTTTTCATCTATTCTTAGATCAATGATGTATCATTGTGTCTATTTACTAATTTAATTAATTTTAAGGATCAACAGAAGCCAGTATATTTGAATAATTGCTTAGTTTTATTTTAACGAATCTATTGATTTTGTCACTCGAAATAAACTAAAGTATATTATCGCATTCAAAAATTTTCTTAATAAAACTTCGACATAGCCGAACAATTCAGACAATTTCTACACCCTAGCCAAAAATCTATTCGCCTAAGCGACAGAACGATTATGCAAAAATCGACGCAAGGCGTAATGACGTGCGTGCTGGTAGGCAGGTGACGTCGAAATAAAAAATAATAAAAAAACCCCCGAAAAAAAAAAGAAAAATCCGAAAAACCTTTAAAAAAAAGAAAGACGAAGACAGAAGGGAAGCCGAAGGCAACATATGGCCGCGGCGAACCGACGTGCGTATATGAACCGAAAAAAATCGCTAGCCGAAAAAAAAATAGAGTAAAGGAGAAATTTATGGGCAGGAGTGAATGCGCGCGAGTGAGAGTGATGTAAATGAGATTCCGCGCCGTGTATCACGGAAAGGGACTTATATCGGTCTCGCGATATACGAGCGCCTTACCTGCGAGAGACGCGCGAATTGCGAAAACGCCATCTTCGTTTTCATCTAGGCCCTAGGATCGTTCGAGGATTGCTTTCTTTGTTTATTCGCTTTTGGTGTCTGGGTTTATGTCGCGCTGCTCTATGATTAAATATAAATTTGATTGTTGGCGTTTGATGCTCTGTTGTGTGTGTGTAAGTGTGTGTGAATGCTCGTTTCGGGGTTGTGTATGTGTGTGGTTTGATCGTTTGAGTGACGTGTGGTTTGGTCAGTGGATGGATGAGTGATTAACGTGTCATTAGCCTCAGACCGTTTGACAAGGGATGGTTTCAATTTCTGGGTCTTTGAGAATAAGCTGCCGCTTTAGAAGTCTTATCTGTTACATGAGCTTCGTGTAATGACGATGATTAGTTATTTTGCTTTAATTTATTAAATTTATAATATTTTATAGTTATTGTTTAGTTTATATATTATCATTAGTTATATTTTTTCTCGTATTCTATTTGAAAAAATATTTAAGTCATTTAAATTCGAGAATTTTTTTATATTTTATAACGCGTGTTTTTCACACTTACCTCTGTACAAATAGTACAATAATAATATATTATATTGTATAAGATTTTTTTTGCTTATTTGCAAAATGATAAATTATCGATCAAATATACTTATCTACTGTAGTATACTCGAAAACATTTAGTTTTTTATCAAAAAACTTCCAAATCATTAACCTTTTCTACCTAAAGATAACCATGTATTCCTTAAAATTGTACAAAAATATTGATATTCTACGAAATTTTATATAATATAAATAATAAACTACAGTTAGAGATATAAAAAAATCTCATTTTATAAATCTGAAATTTTTTTTATGACATCCGATATGTTTATGCCATTATTAACGTCTATTCCTTTTTTATACATCGATTAATACTATAAATATAAGTGTATATACAATGAAACACTTCAAACTGAATGATATAGTTAATTTTACAATCTATGGCACTTTATAAAACATATTCGTAAACATCACACATATAAACGAACACTTTTTACGAAAACGATCTATCAGTGAACGCATAAAGTGCAAAGTTAACCCTTTAAGCAACAGACCCGCACGAAATCTTCTCCCTTTCCGGCGCCCGCATGAAATATAATATTGCGCAATATACGAAAAAAATATTTTATCCCGCAGTAAAGAACGGGGGAAAGGAAAGCGTCCCACTGTAAATCTTTGTCGAATTTTCACTGCGGGGGCAAAATGTTTTCTCATTATCTTGCCTTTTTTCAGACCATTGCATCGTTACAAGTTCGATTCGAGCCGAGACGAGTGAAACTAACGTCACCCGATTTTCGCCTTGCGAAAACGAAAACGACATTTTTCCATTTCTGCTACATTAGTTGCTCCATGTACTAAAAAAAAACTTTTCGATTCCTCGGGCGTGAATTCGTGTGCGAATTTTAAATTTTATCCCCCTTTTCCGAAATGTATTGAACCTATGCGATCCGTTGAGGGGAAGGCCTGCGAAAATTTTCGACTCCATCAACCGTTATGATGTGTATAAGTAGGTATGAAATTTATTTAAATTGTCTAGTTAATTCAGTGATTTATTTAAAATGAAAATATTTTTATAAGAATTTAAATGTATAATATAATATATTTTCATTCTATTACATTCAATTTATTTCTTTAACTATTTAGATTAATTTGTTTCAAGGAAATTTTAATTGTTTGTTATTTAAATAAGTATACGGCACCGTTTTTCTCATAGATCCATTTAAAATTTAATAAACGTTATTTATGGAATAATAAAACTTTATGATTCGTTTCTTATAGCTATAACTTTATTGTTGTGTAACAAAAATAACTTTCCTTAAATTATTAAAACTCTTTAAATTTTTGATAAGATAAACCATGAACTTACGAAGAGTTTAAAAAAAAATTAACGAATAATAAAAATGAATAATTTATTTATAAATATCGTATTCCGCTTTTTCATGAATGTATACATCCATACATAACAATTCTTCTCGCGAATTCTTTCTAGAAAATTTCTCGAGAAAAATGCCGAAATCGAGAATTCTCATTTCTCAAAAAAAAAAATCAATTTCTTTTTTAATTAATTAATTTTGAGTATAAAATGTTTATTTATTTGCAATCTTGAAAGTGCTTACGTCAATTTCACATCTTGTTAGGATTTATTTGTGAGTGATAATAGGCAACCGAGCTATTCATACATATCGAATCGATCACGAAAATTGATGAAGCGTATTTTTAACTAACCGCCCTAAAATTACATCAAATTTTCCTCATCGTTGAGTAAATATTGATCTTGGGCATGTTAAAAGTATGAATTCACAAGCAAAACGATATTGTATCTCTCGCATAATACATAGTAATTGAGATATTAATAATTACGAACTCATCACGCGTAATATACGTGTCAAGGGCGCTACACGAACACGAGACCATCCTTTCGTTACAAGATTCGCATAACTTGAGTAATTAGTCGAACTCGAATACCAACGGTGTGATTTCGAATTTCAAATGTTGCCGCCTCGGAATTCGCATTAGCAGCTATTGTTTGGCTACCAGTGTGTGGTTGTGATGTATTTTTCGAAGGTGTGATCGTTTTCGGATGGTTATTTCTGATTGAATCGTTTTCTTGATTATTTTATTGTTGATTTGGTGTATTTTTTTTTATTTTTACCGTGATAAAATTTTTAATTGAAATAATATTTTTCCAATATAGAGTGGCCACTGAAAGATTTGAAGGTTTTGAAAAAAATCATAACTTATTCATCCATTTTTATATGTTATAGAGCATGTTTTGAAAATTAAAATAGTTGCATATAATGTCCAACAACGTTTAAAACTGATTAGATTTTAATATTATAGTGAAAAAAAATTGAAAATGAATAAACAACGACCTTTTCAAACTCTTCAGCTTTTCAGTGGCGATTCTGTATCATTAAGTCAAAAAAAATTATTTTGTATTTCAAAAATTCCTTACCTTTGATATACAACATGAACCATTCATCTAAATTATTTATCATTCTTTATATTGCTTAACTTCAAGAGAAATTGGTATTACGATTTTCTAATTAATGATATTTGGAATCAAATGAAAAAATTGATTCATATTCAAAATAATTTATTATGAAAATTTTTGAACATTATTACAAGAATACACAAATGAAATGGTCGATGTAATGTATTTATTTATTCATGCAGAAAATCGATTTTCCATAAAGCGTTATAAAAATAAGCGAATTTTTTTTGTAAATTATGCATTCGTCATGAAAAAATTCATTCATAATCGCTCGCTCTATATCATCACGCTACATTTTGTGGGGCAATAAACCTTAATCTGTGTCATTTGTTTGAATATCGTTTTAAAAATTTTAAAATACTGTGATATTTACGTTCACCGTTAAATTTATTGTGCTTACGCTTATTCCCAACGTAAAATAAAAATCTCTAAAGTTCTAGGCTAAAACGACATATTATATTTGAATTTAGTGCAAAATTATTCACCATCGACGATATGTTTATTTACTGAAATTATACAAACACGAACAAAATAAGTTTATATATATATGTATATATTTTCACATAAAGTGTAATCTCCAAAAATTCGATTTATATATAAAAGCGTATTCGACATCGCCCCCATTGAATTTTACGTTTTTGTGTAAATAAACAAAAAATACGTTTTTCGGGTGAATTTTCACGATCGTGCGGCCAAATAAATATTATAACACACCCGTCTACAAAAAAATTACTTCGTTCCATAAAATAAACATGTTATTGGGAAATTCTCAATTTGGACGTCACGTTGCGAACTCAATCGCGCTGAAAATTTTATAACACCCATTTTGAATTAATATCACAAATTATTAATTTCTGAGAAGATTTAATTTTTGATTCTCGAATCAGAATTTCTTGTTATAGAGGATTCAAATTTTTATAAATATACATACTTTCAAATTTCAATTTGTATTCATTACTTGATCTTATCTATAAGTCAGATTTTGGAAAAAATTCAAAAGTCAGGATTCTCAAGTACATTATATAAGAATGAATATTCATTTTAAAAAAATTAAATTGAAAATCTAGACATGTATTGAAATTCATTTATATCAACAATTTTATTCAATTTTCTTTCCCTAAAAATTCATTCGTTTCAGAAATGCTTGAAATATTTAATACTTCGCCTCCTATTGAATGTGCAAATTTAATAACGTCTGAGCTTAAACTTTCATTTGATCCAATGCTATTACTTAAAATTATTTTAAGATAGATGGCTGTCATAGTAGATTTCTCATCTCCAGAAAAATTTACGTAAATCGAAACATTTCTAAAGTAAAATAATAGAGATCAAAATATGGATATACAATTGTTAAAACATCATTTTTTTAATAAATAAACATAATAAAATGATTGCATAGTATAATAAGTAATGAAACTAAAAAATATTTAACAGAATTTCGGTTAATTTATTAATAAAAAATTCGGAAAAAATCGTTGCAAGTTTATTGAAAAATTGACCGCTAATGGCCAATACGGCGGACATCTGAAAAGCTACGAATTTCACTGAAAAATCGACATTTTCGCACGTGAAAAGCGAACGTCTGGCTAATCTGAAAAGCGCTCTTCATAGAAAAGTGGCGCACGAGGAAAAGCGGCGATATCGCGAAAGCCCTTCGGTTTTCCTTTCATATTGGCGACACGCTTCGCTTTCCTCCAATATATATATATATATAATATATTTTTCGGCGTATAAAATGCGCCTTATACAAAATGTATAATATGTATTTTTTTCTTCGAGTGAGACATGTGGTGTATAAAGAAGGTCGCACCTTTCCGATAAAGTGTAACGGTATATTTTCATTTCTAATGGATGTCGGCAGGTGAGATATGAGGCTTTATCTCGCGAACGTTTTATCTCAACAATGGAGGCTTGAACGTGTAATTCGGATAAGACGGACTTCGAGTTGGTTTTATTCTTTTATAAGTATTTATACTCGGGCTTATAAAAGGGTATATTTGGCTAGTTTTGTAATATTCAATGAAAAATTCTATTTTGATACTTCAATTATTATATTTCATATATGATACGACTAAGAATTAGATTTGCAAAATACAATCTACTTTATTGTAAAAAATAACGATTATTTTATAAATCTCTTTTGTGAAAATATTGATTTTTATTATCTTTGTTGTGTTATTATTCTACATAATGAAAGTTTTATTGTAGTTGAATATAATTAAATTAGAATTCGAACGAGTACTGTAAATACGCTGACTAAAATATTATGAGACGTGCTTGGTTATTTAATTAGTACTAAAGCGTCTCTGTAAAGTGATATTATATGTATAAAGCATTTCAATGTTTCTAAAACTTTTCGGAAACATCCTCGAAAGTTGAAGTTAACTTTTCAAGAATATACGATCAAGATAACAAGCCAAATCTTTTACGAACTTGATAAGAACAAAAATTTTCTTAAATTGTCACAAAATACTTGAACTTTTGAAAGCGAACGAATATTTTATTAAAAAATTTGTCAACCTCATTATTTTTCCTAACCAGCGAAAATTTCATAATGTCTTCAAATGAAATTCATTATAAATTAATTTTTCATTTTGAATATGTCAACGGAGTTCATTAACTTTCGTTTTGAGATATTATAATATTTTGCATGCATTTTATTACATTAATATGTCAGAATTTTAATTTCGTTTTTGAAATTGATTTATGAAATATATAATTACATAAATTACAGCTTCATATAATAAACGCAAGTGAAAGAACAAATTTTGATATATAAAAAAAATTATAATTTTCACATATGCGCCTTCTCTATTATGCACCACAACAGACACAAATAGAGACAAAATAATAGCAAAATCAACTAAATTCCGTCCAACAACAATAAAGTAATACATAAAAAACCAGTAACATTTAACACACAACCGACTTCAATACTCGAATACCGACTTGAATTTTATAAAGCCTCCAACCGTCACGTACATAATGCACGCGAAGTGCCTATAAAGCGACCTCACAGACACGAAGCCCCTCGGTGAACCTTTCTCCCTCTTCCTCAAACTTTTTCCCAGCTAAATATCCACCTTTCGCTCTCTAACACACTCCTATAATAAATATTTCGATTTGGAGGCGCGTTAATCTCGCCGCTTTCGGATCGTACGGCCGCAGTTGAACGTGCGCGCGATTTTTCCTCATTTTCCCGCGGAAAATGGTGGGGGAAAATCTGTCGTTGTATTATGCGCTTTTTTCTTTTTCTTTCTGCGTCCCGGTTTATTCATTCGTTTCGTTTATGGCGTTTTTATACATGGCTTTGGTATGAAGAAATCGAGTTTACTGTTGTATTTATGCTCGTGACGGTTCGTATTTTTCCGCAGTTATTTCGACAAATTTCATAAGCAATAAACGTATTTTTTTATTGTCGATTGTTTCCCGTATTATTCATTTTTGATACATTACATATAAACGTTGAAATAAATTCATAGAAAATTTATATAATCTGATGAATATACAAATTGAATAATTTACTCTAACCTACTATTGTATAATATATTCAGTATAGAATTTTCTAAATATAATACATAAATATACTATCGATTTTTCATTTGAGAAACTTTATATATTCCAGAAAACCCGCAACTTTTATTAAAAAAATCCCCAATATTTGCAGATTTATCACGACAAAATCCCACCCTTCAAATCGGAACGACCGATGAATCGCAGTTTCATAGACGTCTGGACGACACGTTAAATATAGACCGAGTTTTTCAGATTTTCATCCTATTTTTATTATTTCGGGCAACGTCGAAACGACAGTTATTTGATACGAGGGATATACATACGTGAAGATGTTATTATGACGACGACGCTGAAAAGGGAAAAAGTGGCTCGTGATGGATGACGTGGACGAAAACGAATTTTCATCTCGGTTTATTTAACAGTTTATATTTTTCATGCGCGAGACGTGCTGGTCCTTCCAAGACGAATGTCTTTCTCTTTCTTTGCAATTTTTTTCACGCAATAAAAATGTACGGGCTAGTTTTTCTTTTTGAGTGAAAGCCGATCCTATGTTTGATATTGTGAAATATTATTGTGCTCTTTGAAGGTTCGCTTTGCCGTATGAATTGCGCTATTTTCCGATAAATATCGTTGAATTTTTTATGATACTATTAAGATTTGAACACAATGTGTCGTGATAACTGAATATATTAGTATTGTAAATTTCACTACTTTTTTATCTAGAAAATTAAACAAATTATTATTATTTCACCTTATCATCTATTTTAATGTTTTATATATGCAAATCAAAGTGAAAAATTTATATATAACTATCATTTTTATTTTTATTGCGACTTAAAACATTTCAATCCATTTTCTTCATTATTTTTAACGAAAAAAACACCAACCGCTTCAGTGTATCCGTTTTCAAGGAAATCTAGCAGGATCAAACGAAATAACTTTTTTTTAACTGAAACACCTTTCATGCTGTGAAAAACGTCGCTGTTAAACGTTCAAAGTCAAACATCCGCTACTTTGAACCCCCATAGCACAGTATAATACATTTGATACCGACACAAACCCGTATACTGTTAAAACTCAAACTGAAACCGGAAACACGTTTAGTCTACAAAACCCTGTAATAAAGAAAAGCTGCATTTAATGAACATCACTATACACTATCGATTTCTATTCGTTTCATTATACAATGCATCATACTTTAACCTTCTAGTTAAACTAAAATTTTGTGAAACAAAAACCACATTCTGTGAAAGATAATGCTTCAACTTTATACATCAAATAAAAAATAATAGATTTCGCAAAAGCAACATTTTCGCATAGCGCGAATTCACATTTACTTTGAATTCCAAGAGTTGTATTTCTTTGTAGATTTCACTCAAGAGAATTGTTTCGTCTTTTTCAGCTGGAGCGCAGGATGAGGCGCCAAAGGTACTAGGTCGGAGCTGCAGGACAAGGACGAGGACGAAGATCCCAGAAGGAAGAGGGAATAGAAGAAGGTGGTGGTTATGGGGTCCGTCGTCTTGCTGCTGCTTTGTCTGCCGCCGGTGTTACTCACGCCGGCCAAACATTCAGGTGAGGACTGCTTAATTTATTTCATTCAGGATTAGGGTAAGCAACTTTGGAAATAATTTTCATAAATAAGATATTGGAAAAAAAAGTTTTTTTAATTTTTTATTTTAATTTTTTGTATAGAGGAATAGGTTGGAAGGGAAAATAATGGGAACCAAGTTGATTGATGGTGAATGAATGAATGAAATTAAAAAAAAAATTATGGAGGGATTTGTATGAGAATTGCTTAAGATATAAAAAAACGAATGTTTGAAAAAAATTAGTGAGAGATAGTTAATTATTTTTGAGTAATAATCTTAACGTATAATTTTCTTTTATATGGTAATGTAAAATGAACGATATCGGTTATTTTTTAAATTAAAATTTATTAAAACATTGTGTTAAAATAATTAATAATTTCATTAAAATGAATGAATGGAAATTCTTAAAAAAAAGTTCCAGCCTGCACGGTTTTTCAATGGAAAAAAATGATCGTAATCCGGAAGAGAAAACGCGCAGATTTGAAGGAATTAATTAAAAATTTCAACGACAAAAAAACTCACTTTGTCTCGTTATTTTTAATCAAAAATAAATGCAGAGGCACAAAAAACAAGGAAACATGGCCCATTACAAACATTGTGCAAAAAATAAGGTGTGGCAGCCCTGAAGGCATTCTACCCTTTTCCGGAAGTTCGCCTCCACTTTTATTGTCTGTCTGCTTCGCCGCGGGAAATGTTTCTCGTTTTGTTGCCATGTACTTATTTACTTTTTTCTTCTTTTTTTTAATTGCTTATTTTTCGCCTTTGTTGCCTTCTCTATTTTTATTTTTGTTTCACTTTTCCCGTACTTTTTCCACGCCGACCAGCGTTGTTGAAGTCGATTAGATACAGGAGTGCCTTTTCCGTTTTACATTTTCGATTTATTTATTATCCGGATCGTATTTAACTCAAATTGGACGCTTTCCTTTCTTGCTTTCGTATTTTTAATTTTGTTCTTTATCCATTCAACTCTTTCATTCTGAAATTGCCTTAATTTAGACATAATTAATATATACGAGCGAAATTTTCTATCAAAAATTTACGTTTCGCGTATAAATAATTTAATTTGCGGGAAAAAATTGAAAGCGAAAAATTGTTATCTTTGAATTGTATATTTACAAAACTCATTGTTTTTTTTTATTAAAATATTTACAGAAAGAAAAATAAAATATTTTTTGTTCGTTTTTAACTGATTTTATTAAAAAAAATTCAATAATAAAAATCTGAGTATACATAAGAATCGAGATGTATTATATAATATTAAAAAAAATTAAATCATAAATCAATCTGAAACAAAAAATTAAATGATACTAATTTGACTTATCACTTAATATTATATTTCCTGCCACAGCACCCTCTCGAGACGTATTAACTATGAGTAATATATACGTACGAGTAATAAGTCAAAAATAACATTTGCTCGACAATATCGCGATATTAATTTAACCGGGAACGTGACGCGGTTAAATTTAACCGTAGCGACAAACTAATTACGCTATACGGGGAGCGCATGTAAATACCAGCTACGTATAATGAGTACGTACACGATTCGCTCTAACCGCGATTTGCATAATAATCAACATTCTCAATTATCCGACTCGTTCGTCTTCGCGAGTTAACCCATCGGCGACCGAGGCGGAAAAATGGCGCTCGTTATACGCCCGGGGAATATTTCCATTCTGGAAATCATACGTATGACGATGGCCGTGTTATTTATGTCGGCTCGGCATGCAAACGGTCAACATTCAGCAAAGTCACCTTTCAGGGATAATTTTTGTTTTGTGGTTTTTTTCTGGATATTTCGCATAACGTCTTATTTTCTTTTGGCTTTTTGATGATATCGTCGCGGTACATAATGAAAATTTAAGCATTGTCGATGTTATCTGTTTCGTGGATCTCAGAGTCGTTTAGTATAGCTTATTATTTAACCCTTTGTGTGCAGCGGGTGACTTATCTGGAATCAAAATATTATATTATTTCGCTGATAGTATAAAATGCAATATATAAAATTTTATTTCACCTGTTGATTCGATAAAATTTGGCGTTCTTTGTAATTACGTAATCTATTGCGTTTATATTAAAAAAATATATTTTATTAGTACTAATAAGTGTGTTGAAAAATATTTTTTTACAACCCTCATGTATTGAAAAAAATATATTCTGAAAATATCAAAAATTTTATCGTAATCTCAAAGAATAGTTTTATTTCACGATATCTTTTTTTTTAACGAAAATAATTTTTAATTAAAATATCTATAATAACTAAGCAATTTAAATTTTATTACACGATATCGTTATTTTATAATAGTTCATATACTCAAAAGCTATCTGTTCAAAAAATTAAATAAAAATGGCGTCCCGTAAAAAAGCTCACATTTCCCATTTGTAATAGACTGCGATAGCGATTTTTCAAAAAAATACGTCTAATAACACTCGAACGCCATTTTTTGCGAAGCAATCTGTACATAAAAAGATATACATTTCCCATCGCGGTAATCGCTCAAATGCCGGACGCCCATAAATCAATCGCCAAATTTTAACTTGCCTCTATTTTTTCGGCGTTTCGTACATACACTTTTTTTCCCCGTCGATTCTCTCCCACGAACCGCCCTCGGGCATATACAGGGTGTTCATGCCTTCATATAAAACATATTTCAAATAAGTTATTGTGAAAGTTTACACAAATTCCCCGATTTCCATACGAAACTCGCTCCGCCTTAAAATCAAACTTTTTCCGACAATTTGTTTCGGCCGATCAATACCCTCATCGAACTTAAGAGGGCCTAATTCCGGATTTAGCACCTAAATCACAATTTCGACAGCACCCATCAACGCGCCCATTCAATTTCAACTCTCGAAATCTTAAATATTTTCTTCGCAGTTTATACAAGAAGGCATTTGCGGATCGGGGCCCAAAACGAGAAATCGACAGTAAAATCTGGGCCAGGTTTAGGCGAGGCCTAGTTTACGGGCGCCGCATAAAGCCGAAATCGCTTTATTCGCAAACACGGCACACCTATGTACACGGTGTGTGTGTTCTTTCGTATCTGCATCGCGATACAGAGGAACTCTGTAATTGGAAAATTCAAAATGGCGACATATTTTTCGCGCGCTTGGATCGTGGCGCGCGTCAGGTGTGTAATAAAAGGATGTGTTGCGCTTCTTTGTGTTCTGTTTTATTTTTTTTCGGTTTGTTTTTTCTTTGTTTTTGGTGAGATTGATTTGTGTATAATAGGAAAGTGATGGATTTTTATATAATAAAATCAAATATCAGTCATATTACACAATATGATGTTTATCAATATAGGACTAGGTATATATATTATATAATAAGGGTGAAAATGTGTTTATCTTTAAACTGTAAAAATACAATTAAGTTTTATTAAGTAATTTATCGTTTTATTACAGTAATGGTTCAATTACTGACATTTTTAACTACTATATTTATCTAAAAATTATAATTTTAATTTGTAAACATGATATTTTAAATAATTAATTTTCCTCAATTATGTTCTAAAATAGTTTATATTCTTCTCAGAAATTTTAAAAGGCTTCACAAAGTTTCGAAAATGATCTTGAATGTTCAAAAGTTTTGTTCGATCATTACGGGTGTTTAATAACTAAAAAAAGAATTTTTTTAAAGAAAAATCTTTTGAAGAATATTCTTGACTTACGTCACGTCATTTGATCTATAAATAATAAAACATATACTTATCCCCGAGTTATACATTTTTCATAGGAAAAATTGCAAAAATTTTATTGAAAAAGTGATAACGTCAAAAATAGTACTCAAGCTGAATTTAAAAAACTTATCTCTCAATACTCGTGTTCAAATATTCTTTTTAAACAGCTGATAACAAATCAACAAATTTTCCATCAAAAACTTTCAAAATTATTTATTCATCTAATTATATATACAAAATTTGTTTTTCACAAATTTCGAACGCACAAACCTACGAAATTGCGTTCGCATATAACAAATTTTTTGATATTTCAAAATGTAACTTTAATGCCGGCTTTATTATTTGACGCGGCTTAAATTATTGTAAATTTGATATCGCTCCATATCACACAACGAGTCACATTTGCGAACGAGCGACGTTCGTTAAATATTTTATGAAACGGATTTAACATGCTTAACGGTGGACTTCCGTCATATTTCATTATAACACACCAACTAAAAAACACCCAATCTTTCACCATAAAAAAACCACTATTTTCAACATTCAACACATTCAACAGAATAGAATCAAAATCAATTTTTATACAGATGAATGAAACCCTCATAAATAAACCACACTACATAGCGTTTGACGTGAATTGATTTTCCGGACTTCCACAAACGCCTCTTACGCTTAAAGGTCTGTTGGCGGAAAATCACAAACCTCACCAGGAAAAACACAATGAAAAAGTGGGTTAATAATGTATTGAGCGCCGCGTGTAGCGCGTTAATATTAATATTATTTTAATAACAAAGTAAATAGCCGGTGGATTTAATATGTAAAATTCGGTTTTCAGCACGCGAACGGCCGCACGTGTTACAGTTAATTCCGTCGATTTGTTAGCGTTGAAGTTTTGTTGGGAATGAAAAAATATTCGCGATTTAATTTATTGCGGGAAGGCTGTGCAGGAAGTTGTTTTATTGTGTCGATTAATATTTTCGGGTGAAGTACGTGTTTTTGTGTTTGATTGTTTAAAAATTGGTGTTTCGTGCGAAAGTCTTGTTTTTTTATTGAATTCGATCGAATGGTGTTATATTATATTTTTATGTGAACGATAAATCAACGGATCACTTCACGTTTCAATTTATGAAAAAATCCAAATCTTGCATTGATATCAAATTTTTTTATTATAATATCATATTTGAAACTCAACATCTTATCTTATTAAATAGAATCCATGTAATTTTAGAAACAAATTTATTTATAATGAAAATATTATCTTTAATCGTTTGTTTTTTTCAAATATTATACACTGTTCCTTTTGAAAACAAGATATTCATAATCTATAAAAACTGAACAAACAAATTTATTATTTATAAAATAAGCATTTCACGAATACACAACAACGCGAACAACACGTACTTAAACCAGGTCAATTCCGTTGCGTTCCGTATTTTTTTTTTCAGCTTTGTTTACCCGCACTTCGGTGTGCCTAATGTGCACTGTAAATATTATTCAGCTGAAATATTTATTTTCAGATGGCCACTACAAAGGATGGCGGTACGAATCGTACGGCGGTCACAGAGGATACGGAAAGGGAGAAAGGACATTTGAGAACAATACGGTCACCAATGTTACCACCCAATTGGGAACCAATGCTTTTCTGCACTGTCCTGTTAGGCATCCATCTGAAAGAGGGGTAAATATATTTTTTTTGTTGAGAAATACTTTATTTTATCGATTGTTTCCTAAAATATATTATTTGTCTGTACTTGAAAGGGTTTTGATATTGTAAAAAATTAAAAATTTTGATGTCTAATCAAAATTTTTAGATTTGTGAAATGCTTTTTCATAAATGAGGTTTGAGATGTTTGAGATTAATATGTCACAAAAATAGATTTACTAATTAAACTCAAAGTATTCTTTGAAAAAGTATTTAAGTGAGAATTGATATTAAAGTTAAATATAAAATTTTGCAATAACAATATTTCCATTTTCTTTCTTTCAAAATTACATCATCGAATTATTTATATAAAAAAAATTCAACGAATTTGAATCATATAAAAGAAAATTTTTCGTTTTACTTTTCAATTATAGGAAAACTTTAGTATCGCCCGAAAAAAAAGGCACTATCCCATCGGACGTCAAGATTTCGAATTTCCACCGCAGACGACATCTCGGAAAAGCGCTTTTCTTACGAATTCCCTCCGCAGTTTTGCGAGCGGGCAACGTTTTATTGCTTGGTCGTGATTCCAAACCGCAAAACCGGCAAAGGCAATATATCAACTCGTCACCGGCGTTGTTTTCTTATTTGTACCTGGGCCGTAAACATTATATAATACAACATCGAGAAATCATACCGCGGACCCGGCGCGTAAATCAAACGCCCCCAGATTAATATTTGCGAATTTTGAAATTTCGCAGCCATTAATTAGGGGCCGGTGCGAAGAATGCGACGACACTCCGGAAGGCTTGCCGGGAAATCGCGGAAAAGCGGGCTTTTCTCGCCGAAGTGATGAATGTCCCGAACGGGAATAATACACGTCGGCCGCGTAAAAAACGCAATCAATCTGACGGGGAAAGCTCGTTTCGCGCAAATGTAAAACTGGGTACGTGGAAAAGTCTGCTGTGCTTTCCCAACTGTGTGACGTGCGGATTGATTCGAGAACGTGAAGGTTCTTATGATTCTGTTCGGTTTTGTTATTGTTTATTTGGTTTTATTGGATTTAATGTGTGAAAAAAGACACGTTTTTTCAAAAGACTGACTATGATACATCCAATCCTTTTATTACGCGGTTCGAGGAAGAAGAACCGATTATTTTTTAAGCGGGTTTTTTTCTGTCATAATTATAGATAATTATAGTTATTAAATAAAAATTTTCGATGTTTTTGAATGATTTTGTGTGGCGAAACTTTTTCGCATTACACGTGGAAGTTCTATCTAAATATACTGATGAAATCTACCTTCAATTTTTATATGGTCACCATATATATATTTTTTTACACGGTAATCTCTAGAACGAATCCCTTGTGTAAAAATAGGATTGATTTATTCTTATTTGAACGATTGAAAAATTTATTTTTTTTAAGTCATACTGCAAAAAACAATACTTATTGAGTGGTGATAATATACTATACATGTATGTTTAATAATTCCAAATTTTGATGTGATTTTTTAATTTGTTATAATTTCTTTTTTTATTAAATTTTCGATTACTTTGAATCAAATTAAAGTATCATTGTCTATTCGAAATATTCATGCACCATAATATTGTCATAAAATTCTAAGTGAAAAGTCACATATTCTAAGGGTAAAGAGGGCAAATATAAAATCTTATTGCTTTTGTATGTGGCGCGGTCAACATCTTTTAAGCTAGAATAATAAACTATACTCAACCCCATATTTATTGTTTATTTTATCTTAAAATAAATAAAAATAACCCCTGGAAAGTGTTCAGAAGATATGACGGTCACTGACATCGTAAAAAATAATAGCGCGAGTAACAACGTCGCGGTCAACGTAATACACAGAGATGTTCAACATTCACATTATTATATCCATTTTGATATGAAAAATATAATTACTTTTTTAATATAAACGAAAATTCGCAAGCTTTTTTTCCATATCTTTTAATAAGAACGATAAAAAATATATATTTTCTAAGCTTCAAGATATTTTTTCTTTTGAAAAAGTCGAATTTATTCTATAAACAAACTTCGCTCGCAATATAAATCAAAGCGATAAACTTCGCAATATAAATGCAGTAAACGAACTGCAAAATCGAATCGTGCAACATCGCCAATCCTGATTTTGTTCCCTTCAGAATTAAGGGAGAAAAATAAAATCTAGAAAAAATAAACTTTCGTGCAGACGCAAAAACGAACCGAGCCAAAGTGGAGGCTTTCCCAATCGAAAGTGTCGACACGTGAAAAAAAAGTTTTCCGCCGCAAAAGTGGAGGCCGTATTTGCGTACATAAGTAGGTTTTTTGTCGTCAAGCAGTTAAGTTATTTACGAGCGCAATCTTCGAAATACACTTGCAAGTGTAACGGAACGTGTGTGTATGTGCGTTCGTGTAGTTCTGATAAAAATACATCGAATATAAGGGCTTTTTATACCGTTTTTAGGACGGCGTAAAAATTTTTAGTGATATTGGTCGCGTAAATAATGTACTTTGCGGCGTGCATCCCTAAAAGGACTTTATTTTACTATCACTTTGTCGTATATTTCAAAAGAAATTTTTGTAGCTCTTCTTCGGACGGGCTTGAATCAGTTAACGTTTGAGATGTCTGACGTTGTGAAAACCGAACGTATTATAATTTTTCTAAATATTATTAAAAAATATATTTTGGTTCATATCAAATGCCATTTTATATTTTTTATCTCACTTTATAGATGAAGGTTTAGTGATGGTTTAATGAAAAATAACTAAAATGAAATATTAACTTTTGTAAAAAGCCACGTTCGCGTAGAATTTTCGAAAATGTATATTTGCAAATCTCTAAATTTCACATTCAGTCTGAAATGTCGAATAAGCTTTTAAATATTTTCATATTTAATAGCGAAAGCTTTCAGAATAACTAAATCTGAGGATGTGAAACACACAAATAGCCGAATTCGAAATATATCAGTATTTTCGCACACATTTTAATAATATGCAAATACGCATTTTCATTCTCGCTTAATCCCTTCCCTTATATTTCATTTATTACTTTTTTTCAGCATTAAGCACATAACATTACGTATAATATATTCAATTCGATAATTTTCCGAGAACGAAAGAGAACGAGAAAATCCATAATCCGGACGAGTTTTTGCCGGTCGTTTATTATGAAAATCGTGTCCCTCGGCCTTTTAAAAAATTTCCGATTCAATTAGGAGTTTATGAATCTCATTTGTGATCTCTTCCGCCATTTTTCCGTTATTATTTTTTTTTTTTTTTTGAAGTTCGCTTAATTTTTTGATTTTTTTCCTTTCTTACTGTCTTCGTCTTTTATTATCGTGATTTTTTCTTTTTTGTTTTACAGCAAGTGTCGTGGGTGAGGAAACGCGACTGGCACATCCTGTCGTCGGGAATGTTCACTTTCACTAACGACGAACGCTTTCAGGTATATATTATATTGTGTAATACACGATCTTATTCTTCAATGCTTAAAAAACTAAAAAAACAATAATAATATTGACAAAAATCCAAATTAAAAACGCTTTTTCGAATTTTCAATCAATCATTTAACCAAATTTTAACTGGAATTCATACATATTAAATATTAAAATAATAAAAAAAATCCCATTTTTATCATATATTCAAAATTTCATTTAAAATTTAGAACTAATACTTTTTCCATTAACTAACTTTGTACTTCGGTCGAGATGAAATTTCCAATTACCGAAATTTCGTTGCGCTCGAAAATGTTTCATTTAACAATTTCTGCAGATGTAAACATTCAAAGGCGAAAAAAACGTCCTGAAAAAAATCAATGTCATCACAGGGTTAATGTCCTCGGTAGGCTCGTTATCTTGAACGAGAGCCGAAATGAAAAAAAGGCAACTGAAAAGTAATATCAATTCGTTGCGATCGTCGATAAATTTGCATAAATGAGTTTTTAGTATAGCCGTATAATGAACTTTATACTTTCTATTTTTTTCCCCTTTTTAGTCACAATTTTCATTCTTTCAGATACTCCATGGCGACAGCTCGGACGATTGGACGCTCCAGATAAAGTACGTGCAAAAAAGGGACAATGGCACTTACGTATGCCAGGTAAGCCCAGAGTAATCAGTCTTGATATATATCGAAGCACAATCGAAAGCTGGTTCAAACAATAAACACTCTAAGAACTGATGATTTGGTGAAAATGTATATAAGATTCGTGTATATTTAAAATTTTATATAATGGAATTTTCCGATATAGTTTTTTTTATATTTGATTTAAATTGCAAATTTAGTTTTATCGAAGTAGAAAAATCGTTGGTGTCAAATAAAGAATTGTAATATTGACGTTTGACATTTTCATTAAAATCTGAAAACCGTTTACTTGTACGTTTCTTGAATTTGTTCAAAAGTAATAATTTGAAATATCTTAAAAGCTTAGTATAAATTTTGATCGATGCCGATTTTTTTCCATAAAATATGATTTTTACTATATCAAAAACAATATAATCAATTCAATTCAATCTACGAAAACATTTTTAACATAATTCATCATCTAAATACATTTTTTTCACTATAATTACTTTGACAAAAACACAAATTTGCACTTGACATAAAAATTATGTTTCATACAATATAATAATACGTACCAAAAATCTTTTCTTTTCACCGCCTAAATTTTCAGAATAGAGTGAACACATCGCATAACTACAAATCACATATAAATGCAAATTTTTATGCTTTCCTTTTAAACGGCGCTGAATTTAAAACGAGCCTTCCATCCACTTTATTTATTTTTAACGCGCACGTGTACACTCGAAAAGCGTGTCTATTAAATTACGGAAGCTTCTCCTCCTTAGGCTATATATCCTGAGCATGTACTTTATTTGTTTGAAAATAAATATATAGGGGTCTCAAACAAACGTTTTGAATAATCTAAGACAAAAATTTATATAATGAAAATAACTAGAAATATTATATATAATAATATATTATTAGTGTTTTTTCATAAGATCTTTCGATATGTTTAGTATGTTATTTATTTTCGTAGAGGTTTTCATAATATGTTTATTAGAAAATTTGATGGATTTTTACAGTGCACCCTGTATGTATATTTAAAGTGTATATTTTAGGTATATCTAGATGAGAAACAAGGCCTCTCGAGTCCTCCTTGAGTCAGCGTCTCCATGGCTACTGACCAAAGAAACCCTTTTTTGGAAAACGAACAAGAACGAAAACAAGAATATTGTTCGTGATCACCACTTTTTCCAAAAACAACATATAACCAAAACAGTGTATTGAGACTCGATTGATTTTTCTCCAGAAGCGCAACCATTGTTCGATTTGCGTGGTAGATTTTTCATGCAAAAAAACTCGAACATGTTTTTTTTTTTATTTTTATCAAACGAAAAATACAGAAAAGGTAACATCGATACTTTGACATCGTTTTTTAAATATAAATTTTACTCAACATATAAAAACGGAATACCTTCAAAAAAACTCAAGAAATTTTTCAATCGAATTCACTCACCATATAAATCGCAAAGTCCACACCACAACACGTACTCGTTATACACAACCGACTCGATTCTTCCCACGAAAAATATTTTTCGTTCAAAAAATTCTCATCACCCGTCCGAAAGCACATCCACAAAACACTGTCACGACCGATGCAATAACCATTTGATGTTTTTATTTTCGGCAGCTATCCACAGGATCAGGTGTTTTATCGCACAACGTCAACTTGAACATTGTCGTGCCGGAGGCTTTCATATTGGGCTCGGGCGAACATCACGTCGACACCGACAGCGTCATCAATCTTGTTTGCATCATAGAAAAAGTGAGTGCCAACATTCATATACATTAGCGTTAACACGTTGTGGGCCGTATGCTGGGTTGGAGAGTGTTGCGGGCGATTTTAATGTCCCAAATGAGGCTCGAGCTTTGGAGGCGGATTTAAAGCTTATATAATAACGAGTGATTTGAGAAAGTCAGTTTTACATGGAAATATGCTCATATTTTCAAAATGATAACTTTAGTTATATAAAATATATACTATATTTTTTTTGTATAGTTTCAGATAATAATTTGAATCGCGCGCTTAGTGTGAAAGAATCGTTTGGAAACAATTTTTAATAAGTTAATATCGAAAGTTTTGCTTATCAAAAACACCTTTAAATGAAAATGTACCTTTTATTATACCCAAAAATGATTAAAAAAGTTGTGATTCATTTCGTGCATACGATATTCTAACTATGTTGAATAAATTTGTAGTCCATATGAGAAATGTGAGTGATAAGTTGAACTTTAATATCATATTTGAAATGAAAACTTATAATTAATATACATTTTACGTTGTTAAATTTATTTTTCATATTGTATTGTAAATGAATTTTTAAATCACCCATCGTCATAAGAAAATTGCAAAAAAATATATGTAATATTTATTAAAAATTTCCATTGTCTAAATTTAAAATAGCAAGGTCCCTTTTGATAATTCAGGTACGATCCCGAATACTATACAACGGACACGATTGTTATATCGAAATATCATTATTGAATTCGAGGGCTAATCCGATCGTTATCAAATGGATCGTGTACGACACAACCTTTGTGTGTTTCCCACCTTTGTGTTGCCCGAATCCGAAATGAATATTCTACGTGATCAAAACTGACAAATATCGCTTTCTCTTTGTCTCTTCATTGAGATTTCATCTCTGTACCTTTTTGCCTTCATTGAAATTTCAACGCAAACACACTTGTCTGTGGGCAAATTTGATAAGAAACATAAACTCCTCGCATTATGATATTTCAATGCCTTTTTTTATTAAAATTTTCCGGTTTATCATCGCCAAGATTTGAAACGGTTCAAAATATTATCATGTTTTAATTTCAATTAGCGATTCGTAGAAACGAAATTCGAAACATTTTCGCACGAGCGGAATTTAATATCAAACTTTCGCGGAACTAATAATCAAAACACTAGAAACTAGAGTGCGAACAATAACGAGGCAACAAGTGCAAATTGCCCCACAATACAACCTCCATCATTACACTGTACAGAATCGGGGCGAAATTTCGCAATTGCGGCCTTAACGAAGTCACAGTGCGATATTATTGTCTTATAAATGCAAATTCGCCACCCGCGTTCAATTTCCGTGAGAAAGAAAAGTGTTAGCTTCGTAAATTAAGTCGGTCCCGAAAATTAAAGCGAGAATTTTCTTAATTTCCCTCCTCGCGCACCTACAATACACAATGCGGAGTGTATCGTGCGTTGTTTCAGCGAGGAGCATTCATATTTAAATTTTCGAAGGGCTTAATTCGGCACTTTGGCGCCTTTATCGCAAAAATCTCGAAACTTCGATGCGGAATCGAGTTACGCGAAAATACACCGCTCACTGTTCGGAATGAATTTTAATCGCGTCTCGAATTAAATCCTTTTCAGGCTAATTGTTCAAACGAATAGCGCCGTCTTATCGCTCTTATATAAAGTGTTCGTGTATAGATGTCTATGAACGGAATGGTTTTATTTCGCGATTTGTTTCTTTTTATCGTTTTCGGACGTTTGAGTGGATATTGGAAAAATTTTGAATTTAATAATGAAATGATTTTTTTTTATGTTAGCACATATTAAATCAATGGTAGTTTTAGTACTTAGTAATAAGATGAAAAGTTATTTTGATGCTTCGCATTGTAGTGTTGCAAATTTGTTAAATACTTAAAAATGTAATATTACTTTTATATCCTTGTAGAAATTAAAATTTTTATTATGTTATGAATTTATGATATTCTTTTTGCACTAAAATTATTCAAAAGCGAACATATTATAGAATGTACGAGTACTGCGAAAAAAAAATTGAAATCATCATATTTTAACAGTCTCTCGCAGCGCTTTATTGCAAGTTTTTAATGTGTTTGAAATTTAAAAAAAAACTATTTTCATCAAAAAACTATATATGTTGACGTTACAATGATAGTAAATTGATATTATTATATTATCACTATAATGTGCTATAATAAGATTTTATAAAATATTCATTAATACAATTTAATTTTTAATATATATTTTGATTATTTTAAGCATGTATACTTTTTCGCTAAAAATGAAAAGCATTTTAATACACATTCTAAACGACGTATTGTAGAAATTCTATTAACGATATTATTACAATGAAATTCGGTTCATACAGAGACAGTGAAATTTCTATGAAAGAGTTCTCTTTGTACTGGATTAAAAATAAAAACTTGTTCTCGTACCAATTTCCATTA
The DNA here is from genome assembly GCA_028571205.2 of Hydropsyche betteni. Classification (NCBI taxonomy): domain Eukaryota; kingdom Metazoa; phylum Arthropoda; class Insecta; order Trichoptera; family Hydropsychidae; genus Hydropsyche; species Hydropsyche betteni. Next base: position 831,593 of record JAOXNN020000082.1, read on the forward strand.
TTTCATATGTTTTTCGACCATATAAAACTTTATTGGATTTTCTCATCAATGTATTTGCTGTAGAATTGAAACGTATATATATACTATAATACAATAGCTAAAATTGAACATTTAAACTTTGACCAAAACAAAATAATAAAACACCCATTCGAACATTAAAAAACATACATTATCAAATAATAAAAACGGCCGACCACACTTTATCGGGACATCGCGCATATTGCGAAAGCTGAAAAATTTCGTGCTTTTTTCCATTTATATATGTACGGGCGGGCCTTGTTTCGCGATGTTTTAATATTATACGAGTCGGGCACAAATCACAGCGTGTTTTTCGTATTAAAACGTGTACGTACGTCTGTTGTGACAAAGCTTAATTAAAATTGCACACCGTTCATGAATGGCTGAAAGCACTGAAATGCGAGCTTTTCCGCGTCACGGCGTAATGCGCGCATGAAAACCTTTTATTACCGCGCCGACGCTCGTAATGTTTATTTTTATTAAATTTTTGTTTAAAAAATCGTCACACTCTTTTTCACTTCTGTGTATGCTTTTCGCGTCGTAGACAATATAATTGTCCTTTGCGCGGGTACTTGCTCGTTTATACCAATGATGATATATTATGTCCGACGGGAAAAAATGACAATTGGATATGTTAATTTCATAAGGAAAAATATTTCTGAAATATTAAACGGGATCTTTTTCACTGTGTCATGAATTATGTATTTTATTGGTAAAGATAAAATCTAGATGATTTTTAAATAGAATATAAAACCTTTTCATGTTCAAAATAATGCCTGGATTAAACAAAGTTTTTGGTCATTAAAAACGGCTTTATTAGACATTTAATTTATAATGCTATTTTATTTTTCTTCACCTTTCACATATAAATAGTGTAAAATAATATTATTTGATAAAAATTCATATGTTTCATAAAATTTCACGGGACACGTTAATAGGGTCGCCGTATGGCATCCAAAAGGAATAAACGTTTTCCTTTTTCATTAAAAAAAGTTCTTTGGCCCTAAAAATCCATTTTCGACATTTCGGACTCATACAAATTTTAAAAAATTTTATAGTTCTTTTTTAAGATATAAAAAATCATTTATTACTTAATTTTAATGATTGATTAGTGAATAATTTCCTTACATACACAACCCGTTTCTATTATATCTAAAGGTCAAAATCACAATCATATTTATCTAACTTCAACAATCAATTAAAATTATATATACTCTAATCTAATCAAAACAATTCTAAATTTAAAATCACACACAAATCACAGCGCTTCAATCCGGTTTATTTATAAGGGGCACTAAGTCCGTTCCATCGGTTCTCAATCTTTTGGGGACAAGGTCGTTCCAGACATCCTCTTACGTCCGAAGTTATTATTGGTCGGTCGTAGATAAAGGGAAGAAGACGGGATAATCCGGCCATCGGCGTTCGGGACACGGACCGGGACCCTTTATCGTCCCGCGGGACACGATAAATTATATTTCCTTATGCAAATGCACGCGCATCTATCGCGCCCACTGAGACGTTCTCGATCCCAGGTTTTGCAAGATCTAATAAATTTTATTGTATGTGACAAACTTAGATTTATTCGTTTTTTTATATGAAAACGGTATAATAGTGCGAAAACTATGTTTTGCAGAATATCGAATTTTTTTGCTTATTTTTACTTCGATAAGAAATTTATATTTGCACAATAATTGATTTTGAAAACAATGATAATAGAAAAGTGTTGAAGGATATTTATCTAGTACTGGTTGATTGATGAATGTACTTGATGACGATAATGATGATTAATTAATTTTATTAATGTCAAATAAAGTTTGGTTATGAATGATGAAATGTATTCATAAACATCATAATTCAAATAACTTATTCTTATTTTGTGTAGGAGTTCATTCTTGGAATTTTTTATTTGAAACGTCTATTATTGTATCAAAATATGATTTAAAATTCCATAAATTAATTTTAGAATTGATCTTTTGATTGTGTCTTAAATTTCAACTAATTAGTTTTCAATTAAAATAATTTAGCCTAAAACGCCTATACTTCATAATAAAATGTTTTTATAATATATATCTACAATTTATATACATTTTAATTTTTTTAATTTTTTTCGATTTTCTTCGTGAAAAATTAAAATATATATACATACAATAAATTTAAATTAATCACTTTGATACAAACCTTTGAAAAATTGAGTCTCCAAATGCTTTTTACAATTATTTTTTAATTGAATGTATGTAATATACACATTTTTACTTTTGCAAAACTCTACTTTTCGTATGTACATTTCGATTTCGACCATATTCACACGCTACCATTAATTTGTATGTATAAAACCCGTATACGACTAAGTTACGGTCTGATTGCGGTCCCCACACAGTAATTCTAAAACATCAACCTTACTACCCAACCGAGCAGCGAAAATCGAATAAAATACGAAAATACTCCATACGAAGGCTAACAGAAAAAAAATTGATAGCGAGTTATTGTAACATACTAGCGAAACTCGATCGGCAAATTTGCCCTTTTTCCGATTGCGGCCATGCGGAAATGCGCGTCGCCCGATTGCGCAACATTTACCGAAAAACAACCGACAAACGAAACACACGCGAATAATAAACGTGAAAAAAGTGCGCGGGCGAATTACAAAATATCAAATTTCGCACACGGAAAAATGAAAACGTTAATAAACCGTAACGATACGCCGCCAATAAACCGTAATCGCATTATACTCATTCGCGCGCGACGAAACTCGACGTTTTCGCTCGTCTCTTCGGGTTTTTTTTTTTGTATCCCGCCCACTTTACCCCTCTCCCTCCCCCCCTGCGAAAATATATTTTATTTTGGCTATTTTTTTTTGCAAATGGCGTTTTTTTCCGGCGTCGAAACGTGCGTCTGCGTAACGAACGACGGGGACGAAAAAAAATTTGCGATGACATATTTGTTGATCGCTTTAGCTGTTTTCCGCGGGAGCCTTATAAATTTTGCTCAAACGTGTTCGGAAGGCGAACATATTTTATCCATTTATACGTCAAAAGCGAAAAATCCGACAAACACGTTTATTAATAGATCTTCATTCGGGAAAAAAGCGCAGAATATCATGTAAACGAAGACTTTCGAATGATCTTTCGAAAAAGATACGTTTGCTTACATTAGAATCGTTTGATGAAAGATTTCATTAAAAGGAATATGAAATGAAATAAATACGTATTTCGTATCGATTCAATTCGTCGTTTGATTTATTTTCATATTTCAATACACGTACCAATCTCAATTTAGGTATGATTATTAAACCATGAGTATTTCGATGATATTACACTTTATTATTTAATATCAATTAATCATTATGCTTTATTAGTTGTAATATATACTTGATATTAATTATCAAATTGCTTATAACGTACTATTTTAATTTATCATTGTGTCGTTTAAAATTAATAATTATAATGTTAAATTTCTTATCATCGCACACAGGGATTCTGTTTCCTCGATGATTTTCATTTCTCGAAAAATGAGAATTCTCAATTTCAGAATTTTTCTCGAAAAATTTTCCGGATAGAATGAATCACTAATCGCACATAGTTTTAATAAAATCTATTGTTAGGATTTTTCTAAATAAAAATAACTGTTCTTATATCCTATTTATCTATTATATTATCCAAGCCATTTACTATTCAACTCCAATAATAACTGGTTAATAACAAAATATTAATTAATTGATCAAAATTCAAAATTAATTTTATTATTTCGATTTAATAATTTGAAATACAAAAATTTCTCTTTGTATAATATTTAAACGCATGAGCAACGAGCGATCGTGTCGATAAACTTTCGACACGTTTGATTTTATCGAAATGCGCATTGCATTTATGCGATTTTAATAAACAATAAATAACGATAGGTGGAGTCGTGAATGAAATTAATGTTGTGAAGCTTTTCGATTCGCCGTGCGGAAAATATACGGTTACGATCGCGATTTATGTTACGGGCGTTTTATGAGGTGGAGCTTTCTGAAAAAATAACGCAATAAATAAATTTTAAACGTGCAACCACCGCTCATAAATAAATTCATCAAAAGAAATACGTCGCTTTTTATTAATCGACAATAATAATAAAAAACGGCGAGGGGCGCTTTCGCGATGCAAATATTCCATAAAGCTCGTTCGAGTGATTGACTGCTTCGGATATGGTGTAATGTAATGTTTGTAACGTTTACAATTTTGCGAGTTTTTCCTGGCCGTTTTGTGTGCGCGATAGTACGTGTTTTCGTTTTGTAATAAATGGTGTTTCGATATGTTTTATTGCCTGAACTCTGCAATTTGATATATCAAAACATTATTGAATGTCTGATATTTTTTATTCATGTTTTTTTTGCAGAGTTAAAGTAGGTAAAAAATGCGGTTTCAAAATATTTTATAAAATCGGATGTTTAATATTTTTTTAAAGATGAATTGATTGGAATTTTTGCATTAATAGTATTCGAATAAAATTTTCGTTGATATCTTTGTTCTTTTTAATTAATCGATTTGAAAGTTTGTTTTTTAATATCTCAGTTGATGATTTTTACAAATTTTTAAGTTCATAATCAATTACTTTTTCGATAAATCGATCTTAAAATAGGTACTATGTACATTTATCTAAGTTTTCTTTTATTTTTTTCATAAAATCATAAAAAAAATTTAAAACGTAGAAATTAAATTTATAATGATTGAATTTCATTTGGAAAAGGTTTAATTAGATGTATTAAAGTTTTTTTACACAACCTAAATTGAAATATCCAATATTTACATAATATATTATATAATATAACACATTTCGAACAACTGTAACGTTAAAACTACCTTTTAACCATTAAATTATATTTATTTACTTTTTCACATGAGCCGGATTACTCTAGAACAATTAGACTCGAGTTAATCCGAGGAAAAACACACACTGAACAAAATTTTTCAATATCGACATTAACGAGAGCGTAATCGGCTACCTTATTTATACGCACTCGAACACGGAATAAAGCGACACTTGATTACATCTGAGCCGTCTCCCCGTGGAAGTCTTAAGTAATTCAACAAAGGACCAAGCACGGGCCGAAAGGAAGGCGAAAAAAGTCCAAAGAACAAAAAAGAGCGGGGAAAAAGGGAAGAAACGGCACTTCCAGGCCATCTATATCCGTTTCTGGGAGCGCCGGCGAGAACGTAAGTTCCCAAAGGACGAGCCTCGAATACTTAAGGAGTCGCAGGGACACCGGGAATATACTTTCTTCAGTTTTTTTTTATTTTTTCCTCTTTTTCGGCTTTCGTTTTCGCTTTTTTCGAGAGGTTGGATTTGTATGCGAGCCGCAGAGCCGGCCGCCAGTTATCGGACCCGGGAACACTTTGCGTAATCCTTACGCCGCCTCAATATTTAAATTTTCCGATAAATAAAGGGATAGGAGGGGCACTGGATAGTCTTGCAAGACGTCGTCCTCCGGGAAAATTGCGGAAAATTTGTTTGACATTATGTAGATTTCCTTTCGAAAGCTCTCCGCGGTGCGCCGATTTATTTTCAATCGGTACGCGTCAATTCAATTGTAACGCGGGTTATGGTTCTCGAACTGATTGATTGAATTTTCTAGACATTTTACGATCGATTAGACCACCTGTGGTATTATTTTTATATTTTGTATTTGTTCATGAATTGTATGTTTCATTTTATTCCGATTCAAACACGCGAAATCTTCGTATATTTTCTATTGATGACAAAGTATAAATTCGACAACCATCAAATCAAATTATATCCTATTCAAATAATTTAACATTCATTGTATCGTTTATAATCTATTTTTAATATCTAGATTTTATAAATGTAAAAATTAATAATTCAAAAACCAATTTTTATACAATTTCATAAAAAAATCCCTTTCAACCAATATGAAAAAAAATTATCAACATTTTAAATCTCATTAAAACCCACTTTATCCACAAAAAACAAAACCGCCCCGAACTTCCGTCGTGAAAACTAATTAATGCAAATTTCGAGCAACGACCTGCTTAATACATTTATAGCTGGCACGGTCCTTAATCGATTTTCGATTCCATCGAACCGGACATAATTGATAAGTCCAATACATCCTTCGGTTAATTGAGGTGTTTATATGCGCAGAGTCCTACACCGCCGCAGTACGTGTTCTGGTACCACAACGAGCGCATGATCAACTACGACACGGCCAGGGGTGGAATAACGGTGGAAACCGAGCCTGGGCCCAAGAGCCAGTCCAGGCTGACTATCAGAGGTGCCAAGGACACGGATTCTGGAAATTACACGTGCAGTGCCAGCAACACCGAGCCAGCGAGTATATACGTTTTTGTTACAGAAGGTATGTATTTTTTATTTGTTTTGAAATAAGGAAATATTTGTCGGGCCTAGTGATAAACTAGGTCGGGCTGGTTGTGGTGGTGTAATGATGGATTTTCGATTGTAAATAAGAAAATTTGCTTGCCATATGCATTCTATTATGTTGAAGTTGTGTCGGTTAGGTTGAGTATTAACAAATTTATGGAAACACGTTTGGAACGCAAAATTTGCATATGATTTTGAATTTGAAATTGATGTCAAGCCAACAGCAAAATCATATGCTATTCTCTGATAGATGATACATACTGCAACCTAATTGTTAATTACTCATATTAATTGATCAAATCCACGATTTCATATAATTCTCAAACTAACTTTTCATTGAAATTTTTACATTTATATTAATTACATTTTATTTTCACTATACTACTTGATCGATTATTCGACTTTGATCAACGTGTGCCTAACACATTTCCCTTTTTTTCAAACATCGACTGTGCTTTTTTTACAAACAACGACTGCTTTTTTTTTAATCACCAAAGTTTTCTTTTTGGTATTTTTAATGAGGACCCATTCCAATGGGTGGGAACCACTTCAGTGCATTAAAAATCGGTCGTAAAATCATATTTGATGAGCTCATAACTCATTTATATGGCGTTGTAAAAAGCGTTTTATTATGTTAATAAAAATTTCGCGTCGCCGTATACCCTTCATTATACGCATCCGTTGAAAATTTTAATGACTTCCAACTTAACTTTCACACCCATATAATTGCATTTAAATGCATACTATAAATTAAAATTGAAAATTCGCGCGCATCCCTCGTGTGAAATATTTAAAAAACATCACATAAACGACGTACCGAATTTTATGACGCTTCGGACATAATACGATTCGTATAACAGCCCCGTTTCAACATATTATCTCAATTTCGAATATCCGTAAAAGTTTGCGAAAATTTTCGCACACAATACAAAGATGTGAAATTTGTATACGAGCGCACACTTAACCGAAAGCCACTGCGAAAGGCTACCCGCGTACTTGTTATGTAAATTTAATGATAACAATAATTTCCTGATGACGGCCCTCGTACCCACCGGTCCGTCCCTGAAAAGAAAACCGGCTTTTCCGTTTTGGAAAATTCGGAAAATGAGACCTTCCCCTGAAAAAACCTCGAGGACTTCGCCCCGCATAATGGAAGCGCTCTTCGAAATGTATGAATGTTTTCCTATATAATAAATTTGCACCTTTCAACTATAATTCACTTAGATTCTCATAAATAATATTTCAATTTGATTATAATTTAATCTTTTATTTAAAATATAAATTCATGCTTTAATTATTTAAGAATTTCGTAATGCGTTTTAGAAATGCAGTACGAGCTGAATATTCTGAAAAACGAATCCTTTGCCATTTACGGATTATGATCAAAGAATTTTCACGCAATGGTAGTCATCAACGAATCTTGAGAATTAATTTGTATTCAGATCGAATTTTCTATCATGTTTTTTTAACCCGTTTTTAATATTTTTTGAAGAAGACTGTTCATAATGCTGAAGCGTGCTTACTCATCGCCGACCGTTATTTTAATTAAAAATTTCATATCGGTTCTGTTCTATTACTTTATTTCTTCAAGCTGAATAAATAATGGTCGTTTATATTGAAATTTCGTCCAAAGACTATCAAGAAAATATTTGCATATAAATATAATTGCTTCTTTCGAAAAAGCGCATCTCCAAATAACGGATTAAAATTTTGTTTTATGCAAAAGTCTTTAAAGAAAGATTAAATTACTATATTATTTTTCATGGATTCAATTTTGATATTTTTGAATTTCTACATCTTCAGAATTATTCAAAATAATCAATAACTTTGTAAGAAAAACCAAAGATTTTTTTATGCAAACGGTATTATGAACTATGAACCAGCAATTTCAGAATTAAAGTTAATAAAAAAGTACCTCGTTCATATTCGAAATATATTGAAAACAATATGTATTATCTGTATATATAAAAATGGATATTTGTATAATATATTTGTTTGTTTGTTTGTTTATTGCCGTTTTACTCCAGCACCGTTCGACCGATCACCTTGAAAATTAGCATGTATGTGTATTTTTTTGTCGAGGATGTTGTGACTTAGATTAAAAAAATAATTTGATTTAAAATTTAAGTCCCGAGCAACGCCGGGTACTACCGCTAGTGATGTATAAATATAGTGTGTTTTCGATTTATCATAAATCAACCGAACTATGTCTCGCTTCCGGCCGATCAAACGCAAACATATTTTGACTGGGAGTCCGCATAAATTTTCCAATTGTTGACGTTTACGCTCCGAATCGACTGTTTCGGTCTATATGTATTTTAAACATAGAGTTAACTCTGCTAATTTAATATGAAAATTAAATTTTATTGATTTATTATGTTATTAATTGTAATTTTAAATAAATAGTAATAATCTATAAATTCAATACCTAGATAATTTCATGAACTTTTGATCATTTTTTTTACTTTCTATTTAATCAAACTAACATATAACTTTTACAATGAACATATTAAATGTTCAAAATAAAAATATCAAATAAGAAGAAATTTTCATCAAAAGAAAGTTCGTAAATAAAATTCGTGAATCCAACAAAATAAACTCAACCAAGTTTCCCTCACATTAATGTACATAATATACAGATACAGATAAAAGATTGCTCCGCAAATCCACAAACGTCTAATATAGATTCCCGAAATGCAGCACTATATAAAATATGGCTTACATTCCGCACAGACCAACGACAAACAGAACGCCAATCAATTCGACGAATAATAATGAGATTCCACGTGTTTATTTTGTCCTATTTATTTGCGCACCTGTAAATACGGGGCAATTTCGCGAAAATAGGTCGACCAACGCCAATGCTACTAATTTTAGACACTAATTGAACAGTTGATTATTCTAACGAATCGAAAACAACAGGTGTACAAGTCATGAAATCTCGTATTATTTATTGAAAGTATTTTTATGAAAATTTTTTTTAAATATTTGAATTATATTGTATATTAATAGTGACTTTTTTAATTAGTAAATTATTTCTAATTATTAAAGTTTATTTTCGTATTATAAGCACGGAAAATAAAACTTTATATATCATTGGTCTCTCATTTAAAAAATAATAGTTTCAGTATTGAACTTCTTAAAAGTTATCTTTTTTCATTTATCGTATATGTTGATGTTAATGATAATATAACGATGACTTATTCACGTTGACATATCGATCAAATGCGATTTATTTTTTAACAGTAATAAAAAAATTGTATTATTGTGTTACGGTATGAGTTGGATCATTATACAGCTTCTTCAAAGTTTTGTTCTTCGTAATATCGCGTATCATCTTACGTCGAACTTAAAACAATATAGACTTTACATGACAATGATGAGAGTTTACTTTGTTAATAAGACAAAACATACATTGTTCATACGAAAATCAATATAATTCCATAAATAAATCCAGTAAACCTTTTCAATATAAAACTAGGCAACAACTATACTTTTATTATTTCACCCCCAATATATTCGTGCCCCACCCAATTTCATACAGAGCACTCGATCCCATTGATAAATAAATGGAACAATATATAAAAGTAATAAAACGTCCCGGACCTTCTTAATTCGCTATCGATCCGCGGTCGAAGTATACTCGCCGCATATTAAGGCATCCAACACAATCCCTAATAAATTCAGGATTGTACCTAAAGGTACACGAATAGGCATAGGCCTATACGTCCTCAAACATATACGTACTTTTTGTACGCATAGTATACATGCAAGGTTCTCTACTACGCCCTTTTCCGGCCACAATAAAAAGCCATACCACGTTTCCCACTTTGGCCCAACTCTAACGCCACCTCTTGCGCCAATATGACGTTTGTGGTATATGTTATAATTATAAATACTCGATGATTCAAAATGAAATAAAGATAAATTTAATTCAAAACGAACATATTGATGTCATGTTTGAAATGTGAAAATTTGGGAGCAATTTAAATTTGAGCATAGAAAAAATATCTTTCCCTTAAAACAAATAAACGTGCATTAGAATAAGACAAAATACCAATCGCACTACCATTATTCACAATTTCCATAATATAATCGATTCGAAAAATTAACAATAATTAAAAAATGGACAAAATTGTTGAAATTGAGTTCACAGTTGTATTTTATTGCTTTTAGAGATTGGCTTTACTCTGGGAGTGTTGCCACTTATCTGTCATTTTAATGCATAAACTATTGATTCTATTTAAAAATTCATTTTTTTATTTTTTAATACTGCAAATTTTTTTATTACACACAATAAATATAATAAAATGATGCTCAATACAAGATTCTTTAAAAATAAAGCACATCGTTTATCTTTCTAATGCATAAGTAATTCGTTTTAATGCATACTCTTTATTTTTTAATACACAATAAAATCATACCCTAAAAATATTACTTCTAAATATAATATACATGATTTATATTGTGCGATTTTGAAAACCACTTCGATTTCAGTTCTGCACTAGTCACGGAAACTGGTTCGTCGATATTTCATCGGACTCACATAACAATACCTATACATAACCCGCTCCAGACCACGATTTTGGAAACAGTCGGCACTCAAAGGGTTGAAACACTCGACACGAACGCAACACCCCATCGAAACTTCCGCCCCGACGAAACAATTCGGTTTCAAGAAATCGCATGTCGGAAAACAAACACTCGTTCACTTTCAATTATACGCGGAGGCTCTATTGTCCTTCTAACACGTCAAATCTCGCCCCGAAACAATATACACATAATACATAATTATGTATGAGTGTATTATTATGGTGGGGCTGTTATGGCGGGCGTTATTTTGCGCGTGACGGGTGATTACTCTTCATTAACATCGTCGTTGTGTTGCCGCCACTGTTCTTGTGTTGTTGTTGTTGTTGTTGTTGTTGTGTTGTTGTTGATCTCCAAGGCGTGGACTTCGGTTATATTGTGCCGTAATAGCGTTCAAATTCAACCCCGGATAGTATACGATTCGGAGGGCAAGGTCGAGTCACTTTGCCGCTAGGTGTTACTGAGGCGATATTTTATTATTCGTTTTTCGCTTGCTCACGAACCGTTTATAATTAAAATTTAATTGAGAAATTTTAAGCCCGAAACGAAGCCTCATAAAATATTCCATTATACTTCTGTCGTTCCTAATTATGAAAATCATTAATATTCTTGTGTTTCATTAGAAAAAAAAATAATAGAATTAATTCTCTGTATTCCATCTATGTTTCATCGTCAAGGACAATTTCAAACAGAAGTTATTTTTATTTTTTACTTCGGATAGTTTCTGAAAAATATTTAAATTATGAAATATATAACATTTTTTCTTAATTCAACGGTTTCTAAATCATAAAATTTTTCTTTTTTCATTATAAAAGAAATGAAATTTCAGTTGAAAATTTTTCTCAATGAACCCTAACGGACTTTCCATTATATATTTATAAAGAATTTCGTCACTTATTTAAAAATCAGAAAACAGATTCTACACTTCATATTCAACTAGAAATGTAATTACCGGTAAATGTTCAATTTTTGACGGTAAATAATTTTTATTTTTTTTGGGCCAAATATATTATAAAAGTGTTTTTTTTTTTTTTTTAGAAGATATTTTTTTAAAAAGTCGGTTTTTGTAAATGTATGGTTTTTTTTAATTACTTTGTTATTGTTTTTTTTATTTTTTTTCGGGGAATCACTTTTGGTTTTACCGTTTTTTCAACTTTTCTTTATTTTTTCAGGTTTTTATTAAAAATTGAATTTACCGGTAATCAGTTAAAAAAAATATCGAATTACTAGTAGATGAAAATTTTGTTAAATCTGACATGCCTATCTTTTAAACATAAAATTCAATCTTTTAAAATTCAAATTCAACCTTTTAAAAATTTCATATAACAAAAGTCTTAATAATATTTTCCAATTCGAATCATAAACCCGCAATAAAAAAACGACACGCGACAAACGCTCAATTCCATCAATACATAAAACATAACAGCACTCATCACGAATTATAAAACAATCATCCGTCAAACAATCCGATAACATCTTCAAAGCCCTTCCCCGACACCGCTTATTACATCGCCACAATTGCAGCCGACACCGACCCTTCCATCACGTCACGCTCGCCCAAAACACACAAAACATCCCGGGAATCCCGGCGAATTCCTACAGCACAATCGAAAAGGAACCATCTAACCGAAAATCGATCCCGACAAATGCGTAGAGCAATAATAACGCGGAACGATAGGGTTAACCGACGCGTTGCATGTCTGACGATCGTTCGCCCAACAATTCGAAAGATTCAATGAGCGGTCGGCTCGGTTCGTTTCTGTTCAGCCGAGGGCTAAATTTAAACGTGCCGAATCGATTTTGGGAGAAAGTTCCGGCGAAAGTTGGAAACGCGGCTCGCGAAAGTGGGGGCCCAGTGTGCTTGGCCCGCGAATCGATCAAGAGTCATTAGCGAGCGTTTAATATCGCTCCTTCGGGTAATTGGTAGGTGTTTGGCAGTTTGATCGTTAAATTTCGAATGGATGGGTTTTTTTGTCGGCCCGGGGTTAGGGGAGTGTGTATTGAATTGGTTTGTTCGGAGAGCTCGCGGGGAATCACAATCGGTTGTGTTGGATTGGAAGTGTCGTAAAGTCTTATCGGATGTGATTTTATGGGGAGTTATTCGAGTCGGAATGTCCGTTGGAAATATTTTGAGGTTTAAAATTGTATAAGTGAAACGTTGAAGGAATTTTGTATACATTTTATATACGGTTGCTTATGGTTCTTATGTATTTGCAAGGTTCCGAAATAACTTGACTCAAAGAAAAACCGATTATTTTTTTATACTGTAACGCGGAATAAAAATATATAAAATATGTATTATTATTCCACAATAATAAGATTCAGTGTAAGCTTGTTTACGATTATTATTATTAAATTTAAAAAAATATGTGTTTTTCGCAATATCACACAATTTTTATAACGTAGATTTGGGTAGATTTTTCATCCAAATATACTGATACAGCCTATCTCTAATTTTTATATGCTCACTATACATTTTTTATCCAGTAGTCACTGGAACTTATCTCTCTTATCAAAAAAGGATTTTGTGCATTTAAATAAAAAAAAATATTATGCTGAAAAATATTTTATTCTGACTGCGCATAAAAACGGAAACTTTGTACCTCAAAATGAATAATTTTCTTATTCAATTAATAAAATTTATAACTGAAATTTATTCTGATTTTATTTTATAAATAAATAAAATTAGACATTTTGATTTTTTTCATGTAATTTCGCGCATAATAAATGAACCGTTCCGAAATTTTCGAAACAAAATGGCGCCGCGCGGCCACATTACAAGTATAATACAATATTTTATACATTATTATGATACATAGCGCATAATACATACATATTTCGTTTCGGTACCGAAAATGAAAAACGAGCGGGATAATGCGTCGATTCATTTTTACAGCGGCGGCAGACAAAAGGCAGCGCGCGAGAAAATTTCAGAAGAATAATGATGCAGATTAATAACCTCGATAGAGTTATATTTCACCTAGGGCCAGATGCGACCAACATTTTATTGCCCCGTCGGACCGATCGACGGGAGCATTTCCATTTTTTCCCGAAGCCAAGTCCAAATCTCGCACTTATCATGCTCGCGAGTAATGGCGATGATGTAACGCTGTTTGTTACAGGCGGTGGACGTGTTACTGTTGTGTCGGAATGTTTCAGGGCTGAAAAGTTGTGAGATTTGCGAGGAATTCGGTGGTGGTTGTGGGTGCGGATTTTTGGGGAATTCCGGGAATATACAGTGCGGTTACAACGATTTTTAAGATGTGTACAAATTGTTTTAAAACGTCGTCTGTTAATTTTATTGATTAAAAAATATACTAATAATAGGTCTCTTTTTACAAATGAGATACATTTCAGATACTGCCGTGTAAAAAAATGTATCGTGAACGTATTATATAAAAATTGGAGATAGTTTGCATACAAAAATACACCGAAACTCTTTTTACCCATAGGATTCGTTTCAGAGACTACCATGTAAAAAAATGAATGTTTACCATATCAAAATTGGAATGGGTTCTGTTGGAATATTTAGATGAAATATCCCAAATATACTTGTCAAACTCAAGACAAAAAAACCGTGATAAAAAATAATTTGTTCTTTTTATTGAACCTTATAATTTCGAAACCGTGTAAAAAGAATTTTGGGTGTATTTCAAAATATGACTTCAGCTATCATTAAATATCAACTCATCTATCAAACATTTATAACGATTTTATCTAATCTTTAATCGAATCGAATAATTCTAGTGATTAAAAAACGCAATAAAAAACTGAATTCAAAATTACAATGTTCGTATAATTTTTACGACGATAAAACGATCTCCATCAATTCCAACAAAGAGAACTATCTATCTTTTCCGCTATTAATATTCAGCGCTTGTATCTCGTTTTTCCGCACAATACATCACATCTCTTAGCGATTATTGATCATAAATTCAGGGTTATTTATTATCAGTGCATTATCAAAAAGTGTGTCCATTCAAAGTCTCGTTACTATAGTACCACGCACGTGCCACTAACCGTGCATATAAGGTTAGCGGTAGTAAAACGGCTTCGTAATAAATCATACGTAATGGCTCTATAGAGTCCTTGACAATAATATTACAGCGTCTCGGCCCTGGCGCAGGACTTAATATTTTATATATATAATATATATTTCGCAACGCCGACGTTTATTGTAACAATATTTTCCATTATTTAATCTCGCGTGAAAGCGACTCCTTCGCGTTAATTTCGTTTCGAAACGTTTCGCCCGAAGATTGCTTAAACGTTTTATCTTGTAGTCGGACGATTTCTGAAATGTTCCATTAAACTTGTTCGATCATAATAATATACGCGTTCGAGGCTCTGTTATGAAAATAAATCGAATAATTCGCCCGCGTTAGAGAAGAATAATTCTATGCGATTTAGAGTTCATCTCCGAGTTCGCGCCGAGTTAATTTGTAATTGTAATTATTCATTTCTGGGATTGTAACTGTTTGCTTTCAATTTGCCACTAGTTCCCGTTTAATAAACGGGCACCCCACATAATCCCGGCTACTTTCTCTTAATTATAATTAAGGTCGCGCGACCCGAATCAATACAGCGAGTTTTCACTGTACGCACACGAAATTAACACAAATTATAATTAATATAAAATTAAATTGATAAAGTTTTGACTCATCTAAATTTTATAATATTAAACAGTATATATTACATTATAAAGTATTATTTATTATGTGTTTTATAAAAAATTTAAAAATCTTTTTGTTTCTTATTAGATATCAGTTTTATTATGAATCTGAAAATACGTTTAATAATTGTTGATTTTGTATTGAAATTAAGAAGTTAAGTTCAATCTTAAATGCTTCAGTGAAAGTTGAACAAGAATGTAATAAATTTTATATATCAAATTCAACCATTGAAATATTATATTAATCAGTTATCGAATAAATGTATACAATTAATGAAAAGAGCATAAGTATTTCATTGATTATTGTGATAAAGGCCATAATAATACTTTCCAATGGTTGAATTTGATTTGTAAAAAGTTTAATTTGAAGTTTAAGAAGCTGAATTTGAAATGCAAAAACTACATATTTTTCCAGAAATATAATTAATTAATTCATATTCCGAAATTTTATACAAAAATTTCATATAATATATTCGACGTGATATATTTCGGAATGAAAATTAAGGTTTTATATAAAACCTCGGTATGAAATCATAAATATTTCACGACATTTCTCTTATTCGACCGTTCCGAAAGAAAATCGGCGGGAAATTCGAATCGGGCGGCGTATCCGTTTGTCCACGGGGGTGGCGCATAAATCGCGACCGGGGGACGTATGTATTCGCCGTTTAGCATTAAAAATCCAATTTCGGCAAGACAAAGGACTTTTCAGAAAGCCGTTTTCGGACTTTTGTTCGCGCAACGCCGCCAAAGCTAAAGGACGACGGGCTCGAAATGATTTCGCATTTTCCGCAAGGCGGAATCTCTTTTAAATACGCCTCAATTATCCCTTATAAATGCGCAATTATTTGTTTTCTTTTTTTCGCTTTTCGTTTGTCTATACGACGGTCCTTTTTTTTATCCGCCTGCAACGGAGCCTGTGGAATGTAATTGCTGCGTGGGTGTTTGAAATGCTTCGCGATTCCGTTTTTGGTCTATCGGTCATTGTTTGATATGTCGCTTACAGAAGTGTCGCTTTGGGAAATTGGTCGTTTGAGTTTTTGATTGAAAAACGATATTAAAATTTTAAATATAGCATAAATAACAGGAGCTACCTACTACGCTTTTGAGTTGCTCCGCTCCAGTTCCGCTCCGGTATCCGGACTATGCTTTCGATTCAAACCGTTCAATTATTCAATGACAGAGTCTATACATAATTCATCACCCATTATATCGCGTCATTGAAAAATATAAAAAATGTATCGAGAAAAATCATATCAATTTCATGAACGTTGTTGAAACATCATCAAACAATCAACATTGTCGAATTCTATTAATTGCCAAAGTTAAGCGATGTAAATGGTCCTTCAATAGGGACGCTCGAAATTTTTTAGGTTATAGCAGCCATGTTGTTTAAGTGACATCTCTAAAATTTGTTGTCAATTATAATATTTAGTAGTGTGCGGTAAATCACCATGGAAGATTTAAAAATTGTCAAATTTTATTGTGCATTTCAAAATCGAGCGTCTTCATTGAAAGACGATTAAAATACTTGTTCCGGCTTTGCTCCGTGCTCCACTTCACGCTCCAATTAAATTAGGTCAATTATTAAAATATTTAATATAAAATATACAAATAATATAACTATTATATATCACTATGAAGTGAGAGAGAATAAAACCAATATAATTTTACATTTAAAATCAGAGCAACGGATCGCTATAAATTTCCTTTTTCCTGCTTCGGATAAAAACCCGTTGCTCTATCTGCTTCGTGCTCCTGCTTCTGCTCCTCTCCAAAACCCTGATAAATAGGACTAATATTATAATTTAATAAAAATACAAAATAGAAATACCAGGACAATAACCATTCTAATAATTTCTATTCATTAATTTTACATCGAATTTTCAATTAATTGATTCTTTTCAGTAATTTTTATTCAAAAAAAATTACCAACTTTTGATTTTCAAATAATACCGACATAAAATGAATTTAACAATTCTTCACTCTTTCATTGCTTTTTCCGTGAACCAATCAAACATTTCATTTGATTTTATACACCTCACTACCAAGACCGTTTGAAAATCCATTTATCTGAACTATCTCACTTCCCCAACCATATTTTTCCTCATCATAATGAACAATCGAGAGCTATGCTAATACACTCTCCCGCGATCGACATTCGAATAACACCAAACTCCGAATCCATACATCGAGCAAACACAACCATACTATGAAAACACACTTGAGACGAATCGTCCGTGAAAATTAAACGAATCGTTCGTTCCCTTATAGCTTTTAATCAAAATTCACTATATACGGCGGCAAACTTTTCAGCAAGTTTGCCTTCCGCAACGCGCTATACGCACACATAATAAGAGCGCCCAACTCTGAAAATACGGCCCGAGTTCGGCGAAACATAATAGAAGTCGAAATATGAATAATATATCGGAAGGCTTAACGCTTTCGAATTATTGTAAATATTGCACGCGGCAAATAGAGTTTCGTGCGAAATTTTACCCAGTCACACAATAAAACCGGGGGAGGCGGAAAACTTTGGCGCGCGCGTTTTCCCTCTCGCAAACACTGCGTATTTGCCACATTGAATATGAAATTCGAGTTCGAAATTACACATTCAAAAATATTATTATATGTAGGAGGAGGGGGTGTAGGGCTCGAAACTCGATGGTTCGATCGAAAAATTGACGCTGTAAGTCTTGCTATGTGATTTGTATGTTTGATGTAGAATTTATGATTGGTTAAAGTTTGATTTTTTCAGATTTCAATATAATTTTTTATTAGATATCATAGAAATGGTATTTATCTTTTTTATAGCAAATATTATTTTATAATATTATAGAAAAAGTTCAATCTGAATATTTGAATATTATTTCGGTATTTTCTTATATAAATTTATTTGTAACGAGTATTTTTTGATATGTATAAAATAAGATATTTTAAAAATTCATTTTTTTGATACATATTCCATTAAAGCATATTTCCGAACTCTAACAAAAAGCGAATGATGACTACTAAAAAATGTCAACAATTTGATTATTTACGTTGAATATTTTATGTTAAGTCTACAAAACATGAACGAAAAATATAATATTCATCAACATTTTTACCATATATTAGAAACATGTGTATATTATATAATGCCTAAATATGAAATCTTTCATAATCTATTTGATCATCAAAATTTCAAAAAAAATTAATCATATCCGATAGATAATACAAAAGTAATTCAGATAATAAATATTTTCCATGTTATCATATTTATTACATTAATATTTCAACATAGACAATAGACATTACTTAAATATAAATAAATACGTTATCTTTCATAATCATATTTATTATCAAAACAATTAATCATATCCGATAAAACAATTTAGATAATAAATATAATATTTGCATCAGATAAATCAATTTTACGTACAAAAATAATAGATAAAAATTCCTTAACAGACATGAATCGTCCTTTTTTTCGAGCATATCTACACACGAAAACATCATAATCAAAATTCAATCTTTAATCTGAAATCCCCAGCCATAAACAAACAGCCATTTCATAGTCTCGAATATTACCCAACAGTCGCGATTTTTATCATACGGAATTTATATCGGCAATCCCGCTGAAGACACAACTCGGTCAAGGTCCACAAAAGCCTTTCGACATTTCATCACGAATCGGGCTTCCGAACGACGGCCATTATCGCCCGACGGGCGTTATTTATTTTGAGAATTTGTTTAAATTTGAAACATACTTTCCCGCGTCGGAAAATCGCACCGAGCGTCCACAACAATGGCGCATTATGTGCCGGCAACTTTTCATATTAACCGTAAATAATTAATATGTCCTCGGTGCTTAAATAATGCAAACGTGTAACGCAAAGGTGAAAGGACGAGCGCGGTTTTTGTGTCGGAAAAGTGTTATGTGTAAGTATGAAAAGGCCGCTGGCGTTTCAAGAAAATCCAAAATAACAAAAAATTATTTTGCTCGAATTGGAATTTTGTATAAAAAATATTAATATCATTCGTTCCGTATAATAAAAAGAATTTATTGTATTCAATAAATACTTGCGTTTATTTCTCGGACTATGTTTCATTTATCCAGATTTAATTTGCCGCGCCATTAATATTACATATAAATATTTTTTTGGTGAAATATATTCAAATTGCACATACGTGTATGAAAAATGCTGAAAGCCCCCCCACAGAAACAAATCAAACAAAAAAAAGTCTTTTGATAATGGTCGCTATAAAAACAATTTACAACCATATGCTAATACCGACCTAGATACAGCAGCAGTCGTAAATTTTAGGATGCAGACAATAAAATAAAATGAAAATTAATAAATCTCTCTCGGAGCCGAAAAAAAATTCTAAATCCATTCTCTTTCATAACATATTGAGAATACTCGAAAACGCTTTCAATCGAAACGCACTCCGAAATCAATTTCTTATGAAATCTACAGAATTATTGATGCCTTTCCAGTTCTTTTGTACATAATTTTGTATCTGAATTTTTTCTCATTCATTTTTAATTGTTTCAGGAGATAAAATGGCCGCAATATCAAGGAGGAACACTTCTTCGACGGGCACTGACACGAGATGCAGCATTGCTTCGCTAATTGTGACGTCAATAGCCATCAAGAAAATTGCTCTCGAATTGCAATGAAACTATTGCGAGACGGTGGAAAATTTCACAGCAATTTCATCGCTAAAGAAAAATGACAGTAAATTGATTAAGTGCTGAAGACTTTCCTTCTGAACCTTGGCGCGCTAACTACCAAAACGGGAACAACGTAAATCTATATAAATATTAACGGAAATAGCCCATGAAAATAATATATTTTAAAAATAATTTTCTGCCGAATTGTTTTCATGATACACGAAGCAATCAATTTTTTTGTTTATGATTCAGTGAAACCGTGAACGTATTTACAAATTTTCAACCTACAAGGTACAATATTGTGATACAATGGACTTGTTTTTTTTTGTAAATATTAATTAATTTCAAAATTAAATTTTATAAACTCAAACAATAACAGTGTTGATAAACATATATCAATTGTAAATACAAATCACCATTTAATAATCTTTGAAGAAAATCATTTGAATATAATAAAACATCCTCGACCTAAGTGTTTATATAAATCCATTTGTCAAAAAAAAAATGTCAATCACAAACTAGTTTTTAAAAAAATAATAAATATTATTAGTTACGCCAAAAATATTATTATAGTTTAAAATATTTATGATCTATAATGTTAATGATTATTATTAAATTATATATAATTAATTTATTAAGGTTAATTATAAAAAAAGCTCATATTTATATTGAAATGTATATAGTTGAATTTTTCAAAACGTACAAAGTTACAAATAAATATAGTATTTTTAAAAATCCTGACTATTTCAATTCGCAATATCAAAACCTCGAATTCAATCAAATTAAAAGGACATTTTCTTGAGTGAAAAAAATTGAAAGTCGAATGCGGGAAAAGTTTCTTTTATACCCCATTATTGAAGACAGTCTTTCCTGAAAGTCAGTTTTCAATTATCCTCGGTTTTGTTGAGTTAGCACAAAAGCCGTTGTAGCTTTTTTCGTATTAGTTTCGCAAAAACCTTGCATACGAATGAAGCTGAAAAAGCTTTCAATTTCAGGCTGTGAGCGTTCTATTTTCGTTATACGTGAAAAATTACCAAAACTACAAAAGCTCTTCTCGTACCCATACACAAAAGCGTTTTATTTTTCACGCTCAAAACGAAAAAGCTTTCGTCAAAGTCGTCTAAACCTGTTTTGATTCTTTCACAATCAAAAACACAATTTACTTCATGCATTCGAAATATTTTTCATATTTATAATTGGCTTTCGGATTGGTTCTCCGACTTATTTTCGTATTCTCTAACGTACTGAAATCTATAAATTAAATTCAATTTTTGTCAACATTCTAAATTTATTCATGAGAAGAGGTACTTATGAATATCAAATAATATCATAAAACATATTTTTCATTCAAATTTTTGAATATTACATGATACATGCCGAAAGAAACCATCAAAAAATACTCCAGCGCTGAAATAGAAAGCAAAAAATGTAGAAGACATGAATCGATTGAATGAATTAACCCGTTCCGTTCATTCCAAATATTTAATTAATATAATCAATGTGTAGAAAATAAACCGTCCTAGATTTAAATTCGCAGCATCACTTCTTTTATCTCAGATTTAAACCATCATCCGAACCGAAACCTCCTTCAGGCTTCCTTTCAGCGCCGGCCTTGGCGAAAGTGAAAGCTCTAAATTAACACGGCCCCGCACTCTTTCCCACCCCCAGGAAGTTAATTATCCCCGCTGAAAATGTTTATCTACACTCGAGGAACTTCTCTACGCAGCTATTTTTCCACGGCTATTTCTTGTCTGGCTTCGATATTATCGCCATTAAGTTGTTTACACGTACGCACACCACGCCCACGTTTCCCCATACAAACACCCGTGTGGGGGAGACGAATCCTTATCTGGGACCTTTATCGAGTCATTTCCTTATCATCGGGACTTTTCTTCCACTTTTTAGACGCTTTTTCGATCGGCTGGTGCGTTTCGGAACGGCAAAGTCGTAAACTGCTACGAGTTTATAGTGCGCGCTCGCTTTGCGAAGTTCGCACAATGGGGCACGCTCGATTAGACTTTGAATCTGATTCGGATGGAAGATAGAAAATTTCGCTGGTGCATGCAAATTTGGCGAAGTTCGGCTCACTTATGAAACTGGACCGTGGTACTTGAGGGTTGTGGAAAAGTATCGGGTGTGTGTATTTTTTTTATTTTTGTAGAATCGATGCGAATTTTGTTCGATTCTGTCGACGTTTACGTTTTTGTTCAAAATTGCGAAGATAAATAATATTTATCAATTGCACGGATTTCAATTTGCATAAATAAACTGCCAAATAATGGATATTATTAGTTCAGATGTCAGAAACTTAAATATTTAATTGAGCAAAAGTTTATCCAAATTCGAATAAATATTTTGCAATTTGCTTTATTAACTTACCCGAATTGTTCAAGTTTGCTCGAACAATAAAACAATATCGTTTATTTTTCAAAATGAACATTGAATAATTGCAATTAACTTCCAAACTACCATTTCTAAGCTAAAAGTTAACCGAATTCAGGTCACGATATATTCCAATCAACGTCAAACCAGACAACATTTCAATCAGAACAATGCGGTCGAACTCGACCGTAGAAAATGATCCTACAATCTCTATTCAACTGTTTAAATAGACATTCAAAGGAAAACTTCAATTATAGACTGAACTAATAAATCTACTGACGACGCTTTCAATTTCAGAATCTAAATTAAAATGAATCAATAAATAAAAAGATAGAGATTATTTAATTTCAGGTGACGAGTTTGTCTCAAAATTAATTATTTGAAGCAGATTCGAGTTCAGATTAAAATCCGAACACGCACAACAAAATTGCAAAAATAAAATAATATCAAGTTTCCAGACACTTAAAAAGTCGAACTTAAATTTATTTAACTTGGTCGCTGTCTTATTCAATCTCTTTTATAAAATTGACCCTCGCACTCTTCTGTGTATTCTTTTTCATTCCTTTTAATTTTTTTCTTGAATTAATTTGCATGTCTTATGAGCTCGCAAAAAACTCGTAATCTTTTCACGTTCATATCGACGCAGTAAAAAAGCACTATGTCAAAAATATATAAACGATACGTTTAATATAAAAAAATTTAACGATTCATAGTCGAAATCGTATATTTTTCTTTCGCTCGGTTCTTTATTGAAATTTTGATAATGGATACTAAAAACTTTCCTTCGTATCAAAAGTTCTTATATAAAAAAAATATTCTAACTTAGTATTGCTCCATTAAATATTTTATTCCACGTATAAATTGTGTCGCTTATTTCGAAAGTAGAGCAATATCAGCTTTTTTCCAAAGTAAATCGATTTTTTTATTTATTTTTGTTTATTCAGAGACAATCGTATAAATTCCAATTCAGAAAATTTTCACGCTACACCCGGAAAATTTCTCATATGAGATTTTCACGCGTCCGCACGACGGCTTTCCTTTTCCTAAGATTTTTCCGAGTTCGGCAATAAAAACACACGTTTTGTCGTCCATTATGTTTTGCGTCATCATAAATTTTTACAAGTACACACATGTTGGTACGTGTTTTATACGTAGCAATCGAGTTAGAGTTTGGGGGGCACGTGTCGGTTTTACGCCCGTTTTGTTTATACATATTTTACATTGACCGAGGTCGGTCTTCCCGAACTAAAACACGCTAAATGTATTTACTTAAGAACCAACTTTTTTATATAATTTACGATTCCAATTATGAAGCCACTGGATTTTTTTTAATAGCAATAGATTTAAAAATCAGCTGCTTTGTGATGTTGAATATCAATTAGTCTTTTAGCATTTGTTGATTAATCTATGTTTTAGCTAATTAAAGGAAATGCAGAAACTAGTATTATATAATTGGCTTTCATTAGAAACTAGTATATTTGCCCGATGATAATAACATCGGCTATGAATTACGTAATTATATATAAAAAAATTAAATTTATGCAAAAATATTTTATAACCGTTCCGTTGCAAAAAGTCGATGCCCGTTTGTTATATGTAGAGGATAATGTATAAGCCCGATGTTAATAATATAATTACCTTCAGCGACGCATATATGTGATGTATTGCATAAGTCAATAGTGATGCTTTCCCAACGAACATGCAGCAAATGGACACTTTTTTACAAATTTGAATGAATACATGACGTATTGCATACACATTAGGTGGAGACGCTATTTCCTAAGCAATAGATGCATATATTCCGTTCACGTTTTCTACCATTTTATCGTTTTATTTGATAAGCATTATATTATAGACGTTAAGGGTATACGCATAAAGAACATATTAGAATAATTTTCAATAATTTTATAGACGCAAAAAAATAATCGTCTCGACGCGTCGTTTTAAAGACACGAGCGTCATTGAACGACACAAGAACGAACGAACACACGGACACACACACAGAAATCCGCTATTATATATAGGGAATAATGAATACATCTGGCTTTTCGAATGTGAATTTCATTTATACAGAATGAATAGTTCTTTATAAAAAATGAAAAATGAAGAGCGTTACTTTTTGAGTGACCCAACAAAAGGTTCCTATAAAAATTCAATCGAATCAATCTTATCCGAATTATAGAATTGTACAAAAACCAACATTTCAAGCACACAATTCCTGTAACTTACATTTAACATTGCGCCGTTCGAAACCGAGAAAGCTTTAGCAGGTCGCAGTTCAGCTGTTGAGGGGTAGAAAAAACGCATGAAAGGCCCTTTTATGACACTGCCTTTTCAGTTTTTCAGCACAAAGCCTTTACGGCGGTTCAACCGGTTGCGTTCGTTACCCCTTTTTTCATACGTACACAACATTATTATGTGAAATACACGTTATTTTTATTTTCGATTCACCGAATGAGTCGACGAACTTGCGGCTGATTATGTTCCGCCATTGTTGGCAGTATGGTAATTGCCATGGATCGTGTTTCGACATTGTTATAGAAACGTTCCTCTGTAATTTCGAAATGTATGTACGATCCGAATAAGCATCTAGTCTTTTCGAAAGATTCAAATCGTACGGAAAATTCGCCGATCGAACCTGGGCGTCCAATCTCTTATTCGGATTTTTAATGCGGAACCTTTATATTCACGAGGGCTTTGGTTCAGATTGAACTTCTTGAAAATCGGAAAAATTAATGAAAGTGTCATCAGCGACACCGTAGCCGATATTTTCTCTAAAAAAAACCTCTTTCAATTCATTTCATTCGTTCGCTCTTTTGACGTACTTTATAAAACATCTCGACCGCCGAGAAAAACCTTTCTGTCAATCCATTTTCTGTCCAGTTTTTCATCGTTTTAATACTTTTTCATTTGTTTTGAATACATATATAGGTAGGTATTTTTATTTTGATTATAATAAATATTAATATTTGTAATAAACTTTTCTCGTTAAATAACCGATTTTTGATAATTTACCCTGTATCATATAATATTATAATATAATTTGATAAAATAGTTCATCATAACACTAGCTGAATAGACAATCGACTGAAATCAACTCAGATACTAATACCCAATAATACTAATATTGTTGTAATTAATATCAAGTGAAACTGGATTCTGTTCAATTATAATCAATTCATCTACATTAAATTATAAATCTATAATATACCATTTAATATGACGTTAATAATTCATCAAATTATTTGTTAACTAATAAGGTATTTTCACTACACAATAATCACTGTTCTAATTACAAGGTATCGACGAGAGTGTTTACTATGCATATTTCAAAGAGATCCGTTAGCAAAACTTTGTATATTAGACGAGCTTTAATATTGCACGAAGCTTAGTTCTACTTGCAATAATAATAATGTGTATATACGAATATATATATATACCAAACTAAAAATAACAAAAGTACGACAACTTATCAATTCCATATAAAAAAGTCAGAAACTTTTAAATATTCACACTCAAATAATCGGCTTTAAAATTAACATTATAATATTTTATTGTAATGATATAATAGTATTAGTCATACTTTTGAATATACTTCGTTTCTTAGCAATCAACTATAAAAATTCATATTTTCATGTTTATATTAAAACAAATAAAATCGTGTAATATTATATTACACGATAACCCTATATATCAAACAAAATCTACAAAAATCATTCCATATTATATCATATTAACAAAAAACATAAAAAATCTATCAATAAACCCTAAAACAACATTAAAACCCATATTAATCACGCCGATAAGAACCAAGTCAAATTCCAGCCCCAAAGCGGTCTTAAACTCAAGACCTCAAAAGCCAACCACCTGTCCAAAGAGCCGCGCCGAAAGAAGTCGCCTGAAGACGCAAAACGTTAAGCATCCCCGGCTTTAGCACAACAAGGAAAGGCCATTACGCTAATATGCGTTATTTCGTCTGATTAATTTTGTACGGTCGCCCAACTAACGGGCTTTTTCGCGCCCACAACGGCCCAAGTCTCGCGAAAGTGGGCCGAGCTTCCAAGAGTGGTGTACCTTTTATTATTCGGCCGTATGATGGAGGCTGAGTTTCACGAGTTGGGTGTGTAAGAAAGCTCGAATGCGATTGCGATGTATTTTGGTGCTAACGAGGAAACTTATTGGGGGGGTGGTGGGGGTGGGTGACGCGTTTGAGGTCGTATACGTTATGGTTATTGAGATTGGGTGGGTTTTTTGGGTTTTGATGGGTGTTGGTTGCGATTGAATTTTTTAGGGGTTCGATTGGATGAAGGGAGGTGGGAGATTGTGGTTTTGTTATGTGGGTCGTTTGGGAAATGAGGATGTTTGATTCTAGTGATTTAATTTATGTAATCGAAAAATTTGCGGAATATCTTCTATTAGTGATATCAAATTGATTAATTTTCAAGTTCGATACGGTAATTTGGGTCAAATAATTGGAATGTTTTGCGCAATAAGATTATTATATAAATTAATAATATTTTACACAAGCAAGGGTCGGTTAATTTAATAAAGTGAACCTTTTAGTCGTACTCGAACGCCTATTAATTACCAGAACAAAACAATGTGATTATTAAGTATTCGATATACCCTTACTTTCCAAACATGATCATGGCACAAACATGCTCGCAGCTTTTATTCATTCAATAAACATCTTGTTATCAGTTGTATAATCATTTATATAATTGAATAACGAACATATAAAACTAAACATTTCAGCATAAAACATTCTAAACACTATTACATCAACCAGGATTCTTGAATTGTTGGACGGATATCTGATTTCATATTATGGATAACATTAAGAACTTGCCCGTTTACATGGCAATCAAAATACCCCAGGCAAATATTCGATATCGACTTCGATTATTTAACGCTAGGTTGTCTGTCTGTCTTTTGTGTCAGTAAATATAATATGAAAGCACTTCGATCGGCAGCCCACTGTTAACACACCATATCAATAGACAAACGCATATAATATTCAAATTTTCAGTACAAGTTCCTGGAAAAACGTTTCAAGATAAACAAATACGAAATTCGAAACGCGATCCATAATGTACAAGGTTCTAATTGCAGAATTCGTGGAGCGATCAAATATATCGAAATTCGAGTATCGACTTGTAACGTGAAGATATTTCAGAATTTTTCTGTTGCAATTTGTACGAAAAATAAGGCTATGGAATCGTTTTCAGTTGTTTCGTGAAACATGATGACGCAATTTCTACAACATTTTTACTGTTCGAAAATTATTAATATAAGGTGTTTTATCTTATCTTTATGAATATTTATAAATTTATTTTACATATTTAACAATGTAACTTTGTAAAGTGAAACTCACACACGCGTAAATTGTTAAACCAAAATTTCACCTGAGGCTCAATTGTGTTTTTCTTATTTCGTGTTATAACTGAAAGCAAAGGTGGGGGTATTAATTATTATGTATTACAATATCGAATATATTTGCCCTATAAATATTTTCATTGAATAATTTGAAGCAATTGTAAACTTTCTACCTTATACAATTGTCAAAAATAGTATCAGGAATGCCGTCATATTTTTTTTCCTTTAAAAAAAACTATAATTTTTATGCCGAAAAATATTCGTTTTAATTTTATATAATTCTTTAAATTTTTCATCAATTGAATCTTATTTATACTATAATAATACAAAAATTTTAAATTAAATAAAAATATCTTCATTGTAGATCTGAGACCATTTGGTTAAGAATGGTTTCAGTATTTAGTTCACTGAAAGTTACCTTTCCCTTATCACCACGTAGTGGACGCATGCGATAAGAAAAAATACCCTAACTTCCGATGTTATCAAAAAGACCTCGTCCTGCAACGATCATCACATAAACTTTATATGTAAATAACGATAATATAACATCACATCCCATCTATTAACACATTAAAAAAGCAAACACCATTAAAATTCCGATAACGAAAAAATCCACATCCCTTCACTCACACATAAATTCATATTACAATACTCCTTAACCGAAACTCAGTCGTGCTTAAACCTCAACTCCATATCCACTCAAACTCAAACACCATCAAAAATACAACCTCCAAGCCGAAACTACACGACTCGAACATCCCTCCACAACTTGACCACTATACCCTAGCTACAGCGGAACCGCGATAATAACGCGACATCCACACAAAGACAACCCCCACGAACCGGAAGGGCACCATAATATGATTGAGACGTCGACATATATCGCGTGAATAAATCAGCATTCACTATTAGCCGGCGTCTCGTCTAGCGTGCATTATTCATGTGGGCGAATTAAGCCTGCACACACCCGCGCGAAATGTACACACACCGCGAGAAGGCATGCATAAATATGGATATTTAGGTACGTCATATTGTGCCTCATTATGTCGTGGGTGGGTATGGTCTCCCGCTGTTTAATTATTCGCGCGTATCAATTAATTTCGGCGGAAGGGGACGAGCGGTTCCGCTCGGTGTGCCGTTTCGGTGGGCGTTAATTAGCGGCGGTGGAAAAATCTCGGTTTGTGGTCAGAGTGATGGCAGGTGGTTGTTGAGTTTAGGTTGAGGGGTGGTTGTGGAAAATTTCGGTCGATTTTGTTGAGTTTGTTTCGCTGGTGGATAGAAACGGCCGTGTGGTTTATGAGGGGGACGAATTGAGCGGATCGTGTTGACATTTTGTGACTGTTGTTGCATTTTATGAACGAATTAACTATTGATGAATGAGTTGAGTATTTCATTATAGGAAAAATTACATTCAGCTAAATTGTTTTGCCCTTGCAACACCGTTCGACTGATCAATATGAAAATTGGTGTATATATATGTATTTTTTTGCCGAAAAGGTTTTTGTATCATCAAAACTATTTTGCGACAAAAAAAAACTATTTTGCGACTCGATCTGACGCTGTTTTAAGATTAAAACAAAATTTCTGTATAAGTGGCACTGCGTTTTGATTATTACGTATTAATTATTGATGACAATAATTAATATTAAATTGATTATTGAAAATAGTACTAAAACTCAATTTTTCATTAACAAACTGTTATAATACGACTGGCAGGACGTCTGCGGGTTCAGCTATATTAAAAATTCGTTTAAAATTTTTATAAAGTATATCAACTGTTTTTCAATATTTTTCAATATCAATTTTCATTATTAATATTTTCAAAAGAATCGTATTGATCAGTATAATTTTATTATTTTACATTTTTGCTGAATACATAGTTTCTCAGTACTCTCGGTATAATTTTACGTTTTCAATGTTTCATTATTTTATTTTTATCAAAAAACGAAAAGCTTGGTGAAAAAAGCCTGTAATAATTTCCGCTTTAATGCATTTACGAGAGTTCCTTCATAATAGAAACATATTTGCATTTAATAACATGAAAAATTCTTCTAAGAATCGCGCTCCTCTAAAATTTGTACTGAACCATAAAAATTTGAGCTGACATAATTTAAGCTATATTTCAAAAAACCATTCCGCCGTTGACATCTTAATGAGAATCTCTCTAAAATAAAATTTAATCCACCTCCATTAATAATTCCACATGTTAAAACCGAGATAACTTACATTGAAAAACGGAATCAAACAAGCAGTTTAATTAATAGCAATTAGCACCTGCGAGCATTCCATTCATTATGGCAAATCACGTCACACTAACTTTTTGGCACAGCCACGAATTAAACATCGCGCGTCTGCCCTACTTTTATCCAGGCCATCATATGATTTTTAGTTGACGACCGCTGTCACATAGACATTAATAAAGCAGATAGGTGCCCAATTAGCGGTTCGCAGGTATACCGGACGAAAGAGATGAACTTGTGTCGGAATTATGCCCCCGGCGATAATTTCGAGCCTCGTCGCATTAACGAGAATACATTGCGCCCCAAAAATTAACGCACATTTGCGTTCTAGGACGTATAAACCGCAAGCTCAGCTAACAATAAAATCAAAATTATTCTAGTGAAAACTATTCGGTGTGTTCTTATACAGATTTTTAAATTCGTATTTTTTCATATTATTAATCTCGTATTTTGAAAAAGTGTGGGCAAATTTATCTGTTTTTTCATTGCATCTATTTAGCGTTTCAAATTATTATTTTCTAAAATTTTGTATATTTGGTATCTAAAGAGATTGAAAATGTACTTTTTGGAATCTGTCGAGTGGCTGCACATCGTAAACTATTATCATCTGAGTCATAAACTAACGGTCTTATAAATCAATATCCTAGTGGAGTATTGATAACTACCCACAACCTACAATTTTCTTTAGACCGCAAACCTATTATGTCATTCATTGAACTCTGAAAGCTTCGTTATATTATGATTTCAAAAGCCGAACTCAATTTATACTTAAATAAAAATAAAAAATACAATTTCTATACACAGATCCTATTTATTGATTCCAACAGCTCAACGTCCTCTACGATCCCATTTTTTTATATCAAAAAACAATTCCTTCAACTTTATATATGCAAATCACTTTTGATTGACTTCAAATACGCCTTAGGCGCAAATTTGGGCCTTCTTACGTCACATACAAGGGTATACTATTCGATTTTGAGCTGGGTAGGCAAAATCGAAATAAATTCTGAGCTGACTCAGAGGCAAGCGGGGCGGGATGAACGTGACGAAGTACGTTCTATTTCTAGCCTTAAAATATGCAATGCGGGCTACGGGGGCGCAAACTTTACCGGTAAAATATGTTTTTACTAGTTAAAATTTATCTCAAACAACACTATATGGGGGTTTCACAACGTGATAGCTTAGGATAGTGCGGGCGTTTGCAAGTTCCGTCCACCGTTACTATTTAGTAATATAAAATTCAGATTACTGAAAAGTTTTAATTGTACGAGTATTTTTATGATATTGACTTTTTAATGGTTTTTGAATTTTTAATAAGAATTTCTATTTATATCAAAAGTATAACACATTCGAACTTATTATGCAATGCTTATTAAATTACATGTAATTAGGTAATTAGATAGATGAGATCATGTACCTTGGATTAATGAATATTTTTAAAATAATTCATATAAACATCCTTATTTTCAATTTGAAAAATATTTCTAAAACGGACTAAGAGTTCTTTTTCTTTTATTAATAACTAAACAAACAAGCACAATCTTCCGTTAATAGCGCCAAATAGTAAAAGGAATTTAAATTGGGGCTTATGTATAAAAATAAATTAAATGACGAGAATGAGTTTTAAAATCTAAAAATGATTTATCAAACTACCCAAAACGACTTCAAAATTAACACCCACGTACAACACTACGCTCAATCTCATCCCTAAACCCAAATACAACTTAAATCTCATCCCCTTTCTATACATTCATACATCATTCACAAAACGAAATACTCGCGGATTCACGTTGCGTTACATATACAACGTTACATATACCGTTGCACATATTTTTTACCTAAAGATCCATAAAAAGTATAAACCCAACAAAAAACAACAATACAAATGAAAATCGATCATCATAGCATAGAAAACAAAAAAATTCAAATCGGCAGTCCCAAATGTGACTCCAAAAACGCATAAAACCCGACAAAACCCATAAAACTCGCAATCAAATTAATCGCAAACATCATAAACGTGACAACCGCGCAAACGCCAACTTAAGAAATATTTCCAAAAGGGTTCCAAAATAGCTTACACCTGACACAGTTCCAGTTCCGGGCACAATAACCGTTCCCTTCGCCGACTGAGCGGCCAGCGTATGTTCCGGGGCACGCGTCCGACATTATGACTTCTAAACGGGACACGTATCCCGGAAACGGGAAACCGGGATACCGGGATCGATCCGGCCGTCGGAGAACCGCAGCCTTAATTACGGCGCGTTGCGAAATTGGCAAAAGTAACCCACTTCACGCGTATATACGCGTGTGAGTGCGTGCGTTGTTTGTTGTCAAGCGTTGCAAAGCTGTAGTGTTTTGGGTGTTGTGTGTGAAAGTTGTTAGATTTTTGGGGTTGTTGGTTTTTATGTATAAGGTGATTTTTTTGATTAATTGGAAAATTTAGTTTTTTGGTAGTCTTTTACTCGAATTTTTAATACTTATTGATCATACCTTGTCAATTATACACATGGAATCCAAATTTCGAAGTTGTTAATCATTATTAGGTTCCCTAATCCGTGAAAACTGACGTATCCAACAAATCTGAACTGTTGACTAGTATGTATTTGTTAAAGACCTTTAAATAATCCGATGGGATGCGAGTAACAGGTAATTTAGTAGAATTTTCCTGTTAACAGAGTATTTTCTTTAAGATATCAGTTTATTTACAATTTTTCATATTTTATAATTTATAATTTCATGATATCAAATTTAACATTATTCCGACTTTACAAAATCCCTATATTATTTATATTTAATGAATGCGAGCAACAGATTATTTGATATCTTAAACTTTCAATAGACTTAAGCTTTCGAAATAATTAAACATTTTAACTATAGAAACGATCTAAAATATATAATTTATGTTATAAATTTCAATTATTTATAAGAAATATAACTATTTAAAAATATATCTCAATGTATTTGTTAAATTTTTCGTAATATTTGTAACATAATTTTTTATTGCGTCTAATCATTCCATAGATTACTACAGTCAACTATAACATAGCCTGGATAGATAAATTAGCGACTCGAATATAAAGAGCCCTTCAATAGAGATGCTTAAAATTTTTTAGGTCATATCGATCACGTTGTAAAATTGACATTTGCCAAATTTTTTATCAATTGTTAAGTAGTATACGACAAATCATCAAATAATTCATATTGACATTCGAATCATTGAGATCCACCAATATAAAGAAAAATGTCAAACTCACAACGACCCTCAAAAAATCTTCTTCAACAACAGACATACAAAAGCACAACAAATCCTAAAAAAAAATCACTTCACCCCAAAATAAAATTCAAAAGATAAACTCTCATGAATTTCCAACCCAACATTATCTACAACATAATAGAGACACGTACCACCAGTGTTTTTGTGGACCGAAAATATACTGGCGAATAGTGAGAGCGGAAGCAGAAGACGTCTCGTCGACGGAAACCGCAACGCCCGCGTACATACGTAAATACGGAGGCTTTTGACACAACTACGACCTATTTCGGGAGCGAAGGATTGCTTCATTTATTATACTCGTTTGCTGAAGTATCAAACTTCAGACCGAAATCTTCTGCGCTAATATAAAATCGCGTCGATTGAGGCCGCGCTGTTTGAGCCGCAGGCCTCGATTAAATGTGGCGTGGATATTGTTAATTGTTGGTCGGTGTTGTTTTTGAATTGGTTTTGTGGTTTTTTTGAAAATTTATACACATTTGTATAATAATTGGGTCGTTTGAATATAATCTGCGTAGATATTTTATTGAATAATTAATATTTTATTGAAAAAATTGATATTTTTAAAAATGGTTGCTCATGACTATATTTGAGTATGAGTGTTATTTTAATGGGACTTGCAATAGTCTCGGATTCAAATATAAAAGTTAAGAATGATTTAGAGTATCGAGCGAATACTTTCTCTAGAACTTTTCTAGAAATGCATTATTAGATTTGAATTTTTATATAAAAATTAGATTATATAAAACCGAAATTTCTGCATAATCGACGTATTTAAAACTAATTACGGTTGCAATTAATTGCACAGCTTAACATAACAACCCGAATAAATAAACACCATGGAAATACGAGCGAAATTATTATGAGATAAGACCAACCATAACGACTAACGAACACGATAACGACACCGCAGCACACCATAAACGCATAATCAAGACCCCGTTCATATTCCCGCGAATAACCGATAATATTCAAAAATTCGGGATCCGTTCCCCATTGATAAGCGGAACCCCACGGAAATTTGATTCTCAGGTTCCGTACACATTTTTTCGAGTCATTTTAGAAGGCATTTTATTTTCGAGACGAACGGTGTCGGTAATAAGTTTCGAATCTTTTACAGCTCGGCGTTTGATCGATGGGCTTGTATAAGCGGAGTGATATCGTTTGCGGTTTCCAGCGGTCGTTACGACTTTTTATTGGGTCATATTTTAAGGATACTTTATCGTCCGAATGCCTCCAAGATTAAAGTTGCTCGCTTTCGCGGTTAACGAACAAAACACACACGTACAGCTACATAAATAATATCCGATTTGAATGGTGAACTTCGGTTTGGTTTTTCTCTCTTGGGGCCTTATTAAATGCAAGTAAATTGGACAAATATTGAAATATGGGTATGTATTGATCTAATTGCAAAAGTTGATGTCGCTTTATCGTGGATTATGTATAATGTATGTGGTCATCTAGAAATAGCGTTGTCAAAGTTGGTGTACGTGCCGCCATATTTCTGTACAAACTATGCTTGTTATAAATAATATTAAATATTCTATAAAGTATACATAGCTTTAATAACTTGTACAGCGGAAATTTTGCAACCGAAAAAAAATATAATAAGAAAACTTCGTGAGGCAATATAGCACGTAAATTCATAAAGTTTTCCGAGGGACACGTTTCTGAAGTTACCGCGAGATTCAAATTTTGAATTCTAATTTTAAGGTCTCCCACCCTATGCGCGTTTTTTCATCGCGTTTAAAACAGCAATACTTTTCATATGAATCATCAATACCTCACGAAAAAATATCAAGCGGAAAAATTCACCCGAGGGCAAACAGTCAACTTTGCTTTCGCGAACTTCATGTCCGCAACTTCTACATCGACAACAAACAACAAAAAAACAACAACTTTCATTATCGAATCATGTTTTAAATATTCACACGCCTCTCGAAAAAAAAAACAAACTGAACATTATACGACTTTGAATCCATACGTTTATATAAAGCCGACTCCCTATACAACAATAACACATAAAATTCGCACAAAAAGCGCCGAAAATCAGTGTAACGACCCCAACCTTCGCCCCTTTGTAACGGCGGTACGAAAAAGTTTTGTTCGCTACAATAATACGGATGCATTTATTATGCGTCCATATCCACGTACGTATGCATATCGAGGTATCAAAGGAGTCATAAATGATGCATCCCACGGGAACGGACCCCGGCCTCTGACTGTGAGAACTCGGTTCGACGCTTTTAGTATGAATCTCGAATGAGGATTCTCGCGTTGCGCAAAATCTCGAATGTTTTATGCTTTTTATGGGTGTTTCCATAGTAGGGAATTAACTGATTGTATTCATGAGGCCCCGAAACTAACGGATGGCTGGTTTTCGCGGGAGTTTTATGTGAATTTATTAGTTGTGCGTTTGATGTTTGTAAACTTGTGTTTATGCGATTCGAAGTGAATAGTTTTGTTTTTAGTATAATCCCGATTTAGTATAATAGTATAATCCCGAATGTTTTCATAAATAATTAAAAACTGCGTTAAAAAGTGAAACGAAAAAATCGAGTCGAACAACACTAGTAAAGCTAGACGACTCGGAAAAAATAATGTTTTCTTTGCGTCGTGCGCACTTTTACGATGTTTTTAAAGAAAATTTAGTGAAGGGAAACATCCCGCCTCATACTTCTCCTTCACCCTCTTTTCTGTTTCAGTTTACCGACCGAGAGTAAAATAAGGAGATCCTGTAGGATTATGTGTATCCGTAAATCTCGAAAACTTTTCCAGACGAAGGAGCTGCACCAAGAAATTAATATAAATTTCCGGTGCCTTATCCCGGGACAGGTAATTTCCTTTCATAAACGTCAAGGTTGCACTGCAGTATTATCTTATACACGTACTTATTATGTAAAAGCGCTGCTCAACCAGTGATTTGTGAACTTGGAATCTGCTAACTTGCTAAATGAAGGATAAGAGAGAAAACTTTTCCAGCGCGTTGAAATCATTGAAAAAATAAGAGAAAACACTTTCATAAAAATATTCATACACACGAAAGGTTGAAGAACTTTGCTATGTTACATATCATATCTTACTGCATAATATTTCATCTGATAAACTTTACCAGGCTTAAAAAAATGAAATTTTTTCTTACATGTGCCAGAAATATTGCGCTCGAAATATCGAAA
This sequence comes from Hydropsyche betteni, assembly GCA_028571205.2. NCBI lineage: Eukaryota > Metazoa > Arthropoda > Insecta > Trichoptera > Hydropsychidae > Hydropsyche > Hydropsyche betteni. The sequence continues at coordinate 868,350 of JAOXNN020000082.1, forward strand.
ATCCGTTTTCCTCGAGATCCTTATTTTCGCCAGATCGACTTGTCACGTTTCGAACGGTTCGAAGGTGCGACTCGAATTTTCATATATTACATTTACCCCTAAACATACACCTCCGTATGTGTAGTTTCGAACGGTGTGAGGGGCAGATCCGCGAAAATTCAATTTCTGACCATTTTATTCGAATTTATTACCTCAGATAGCGAAATATTTATCACTGAACCGATTTGCCTTTTTTCCCCAAGCCTTGGGCAAAACGTGCGTCCTTAAATTTTGAAGCGTTTTCTGAGAGTTGTTTTTTTTATTCTCGTTCCTCCTAGTGTTATGATTTATTCAGAAAAATATACGAAAATAAGTTCTAAATATATACGAATTCTACGAAAATTGAATGGAAAAATAGCCGTGACAAAAAAATTAAAGTATAATGTTCATATTGACTTATAATATAATATTATAAAATATTATTTTTCTTTAGCAAACGAAGAAAAAGTAACTGAAACCGACGACATTTTGAATGTTGAAATTTTATTTGTAACTAAAGCCCGATACATCCCTCAGCTCAATTAATCATCTCTGTCATGGAAAAATAATGGATTGTCTTATATTAAACGCGATATTACATTTCAACGCAAAAACGTATCGGAATAGGCAACTCGTGTATTAACATCAATTAATTAGTGCCAAAGTCTTGTTATTTTGTAGACGACGAAGGCGCAAAAAAAATATATAAACACAGAGTTAAGAGAGTCGACATACGTCCTAATTGCAATCCCGCTCTCGACATTCTCCCATTACGCAAAATAAGAAATTTCTGGAATTAAAAAAAAAAAAAAAACGGGACGAATCCGCGCAGAAGAATTTTGCGAATAAATTTGTTTCGTCCGTCCGAGCCTTTTGTTTATGTTTGATTAATTTACATTCTCGCTACTTTCGCTACAAAAGGACGACGCCATTCGTTCGTTACTTCGGCAACAAAATAAACCGAACGGGCTAAATTCGATTTGTTTTCACAATGAGCCCGCCGAAAACAACAAATTTCGCAATTAGCCGACCCGCAACGGAGACCCCTTAGGTCGCTAAGTCGATTTGCAGATACCTCGAAACGTATTATTGCGTAATATGTTGTAAATTTTCCATTGGCGTCGTCGGGTAACGAAAGTGTGGAAAGTGAATGTTAGTGAAAGGCTTGCACGAGGATTTGGTGCTCTTTGTATATTGTGAAAATGGCAAAAATATATTGGAATTAGTTATAATTTAAAATATATAATCAATCCTTTTTTACACGGGGGATACGTTCCAGAGACTACCATGTAAAAAAAACGTATAAAAAGAGATTGGGTGTACTACATAATACAGAAATATTACTTTTACATTTTTTTACCACATGTATTTTTATTACAAGATGTATTATTTTGAAAACATATTTCATTCTTTTTAAATTTCTGATTTGAAACATAATACTCATATTAATATAATTAGCAACACAAAAATTATTTATGTTTTTAATACCACTTTTATGGAAACAAAAATTTCGCAAACACATTTTGAATATCTATATCCGCGATATCATTTATCAAACGAGTCGCCTGTGAATTTTTATACGCCACACTATTTCGTTTATTTCCCTTATGATAAATGAATACACATATTTATTATATTCTATTTTTAAAATACGTTTATTTTCAGTACGCTTCTGGAATTTCTGCCATGGAAAAGCTGATCTTGTGCTCCAAAGCTGAGAGGTATTTGTGAGGATTTAAAGATTTAATGTGACGCATTATATGAGACTCGTACTTCCCGTACGTCTGTCACGACGAAAAAGGTCAGCAATCTCGTTTGAACACAAAAATATATACACTTAACGTATAGATCGTTTTATTTCATACGATAATTGTATATTCGACAACGTATACTTTTTCCGAATCCATAATGTACGAAAAAAGTATCGGAATCTATCGAAATTCTATTTTCAGACGCTCCATCCAAGGATCTAAGAACATGTATTTATATAGATTTAAATTTCATAATAATAAATTTCCTTTTCCTAAAATAATACTGTGGTAAATCTCAAGGTTTATGTATTGTATTTTTTTATACGATTTTATTTCGTTCAATAAAACCGCCGGATATTTCTAACGCACTTGCATACATAAAAGGAGTTTACTCTGGTTAATCTTCTATGAAAATATGTTGAACGTGGACGAAAAAACAAAATTGAAATATACGACAGAGGCGCAAATATCGTTATTCTTATTCGATCGACACGTCCTAAATAAACATAAGCGACATCGAAAAAAATATATACGAAACAAACATCGAAATGTACAGCCCTTTCGATAATCCCCGGATTCGACGTGCGGTCTTTTACTTCGCGCGGGCGTTTTTCAAAAAAACGTACTTTTTCCAGATTAAAATTTACGACGCCGCATCGTCGCTTTTATTATGTACGTGTATCGCGTGCTTTTGACCGTTTTTCTTTTTGACCCGTTTATTTGTTGTCGGGCGCGAAAACGGGCCGGTTCAATTAAAATTGAACGTTTCGTTGGTGTCGAGCAAATGGCGCGTGTGACATTACGCCGAATGAAAATTTATGTTTTCTCCTACTCCGCGATGAAACACGGAATGCCGTTTCTTTTCTGTGGCC
>JAOXNN020000082.1:880347-908485 GCA_028571205.2 Hydropsyche betteni
TAGGGGATTCAAATATTTTTTCCACTGCGTAATAATCGACGTATTGCATAAGTCAATAGAGACGCTTTCATAATCATGATATTATAGACGTTGAGTGTATACGCATAAAGACCGCATACGCATGAAGAATAATTTTATAGACGCAACAAAATAATCGTATCGACTCGTCGTTTGAAAGTCGTGAGCATCATCGAACGGAAGGACACACAGAAATCTGCTATTATATATATTATATTATATTATTATATGATACAGAAATTTCAGTGATCACTTTGTTTTGTTGTATCCAAGAATTTTTGATCCGTCACCAATTTTCACTGCAATTTTAAATTGGAGACAATTTACTCTATTATCGCCAACTTTCTTTATTAAACAACGTCGCATAGTCTAAGATGTGTTATATAATAATATTTGCAATAGACTTGTGCCAGGCCGAAGTTGCACTAAGCATACAAAATTAGTTAGCTAGCATAATAGAGCATTATTCAGCTTAATAACTTAGCTATTTACGTAGCCATATAGACAAAATGACAAAAACATTCTTGATTAAATTCATTTACCAAATTCTTCAGAATCATTTTATACAGTCCAATTACATAAAAAACGCTTCTAAGATTCTCTAATATTTCACCTGAAAATCATTACATAAATGAAACATACCGAAAAGCCACTACATAACAAGCTCATAACTCGAAGAAATTCAGCCGAAAATATTCACGACATGAACGCGTTTTCTTTTTGTTTATTACAGTGCGCTCGGCTCGTACGCTTTATATAAAATAGTAATATACAGGGTGGGCCAACACGTTCTGTACACACACGTATTACCCTCATATACCCGCACACATACACACGAATGCGCGCACATTCGAGAACTTTCGCATATTTCAAGACATGACAAAGAAACGCACGACCGTCGGGCAAACACACGCGGTTATTTAGTAGGCAAATAACGTCTCCGGCTAATGTCATCACATACGGCGAGACCCCCCTTTCTCTTTTCTCCCTTTTCTCTCTAATGCTTCTCCAAATGTGGGGCGCGTCGTTTTAAAGCTTTCTATAGGTGAAGCCGCTGAATGGCTTCTTTAATTGACTAATTGAACGCCTTGAATGCGGCTGATGTTTAGTAGACTTTTCTTTGATTTATATGGATTTTTTTTTTTAAGATTAAACGATTAATTCGATTATATATTCATTAAAAGACAAACATTTTCAATAAAATAATTGTTGGTTTTAGCTATATAATGAACTATTTTAATAAACTAAGACTCCTAAAACGTATACTTTATTTTATCTTCCCTTACAGCGTTACTCCTGGCTCATAAAATACGCTTACACTCACCATGAATTTTCACCTTTTCACACTTATAACAATTAAAAAATATATTTACTTTTTTTATAAATAAACTATTTCAACTTAAATTAAATTATTTTTCTAAATGAAAAAAATCGAATGAATACTAAAAAAAAACATATTTGTATTAATTCAATATAGCGTCATTGCCATGTTCTGGATTTCTCAATAATGTACATTAAAAATATAATCGTCGTTTCTTTGAAAGTTCGAAAGCTGCCCCGTCCCATTTTTACCTCTTTAAATATGAAAATGAACGTTTCGTAATGCTTGTTGTACGTATGTGTATTAAATTGCGCGAGTATTCGTGGGAAAATACGTGAATCCTGTGAACGTCGACAGAATCAAATAGAAAAAAAATAAATTTATAAAATTTTATTATTATTCAATTTTAATATTTTATGAAAAATTTGTCGTGTGTTAAAATATTTAAAAGAATATTAAAATTTACATTAAAAAGCTTGCCGAAAATGAAATTAAATATTCGTATAGAATCACAACCATCTTCTGACCACAATCTTTTAACGTCAATATTTGATTAAAAAAAACTTAAACTTATTTTCAAAAAGCAAAATTATATTCGGATCACTTAATATAAAATTCACATCGAAATATTTAAAATTTAAACCAAACGACCCACTTTAAAACCTTCACTAAAATCAAAACGAATCCCGGCGTTTACTAAGAAAACACGAACAAGAGCGAATCCTCCGAAAAACCCCGTCGTATTTTCCCACAATCGGGATTTAAAATCCATCACGGATGTGTTGAATCGCTTCATATTCGCTCCGACTTGACAAAGACGAGATTTGCATCCGGAGTGCAAAATCCGCCGACGTCGGATATTCAACGTCGTCCTTATTATCCTCGGGCCCCACTTTGTGTAGTTTGCGCTCCGAAATATGGGAAAAATGTGTATTTTCGGCACGACTGTTCGAACGACCCTCGCGCTCTTAATTATTCGTCGATTCATCAGAGGAAGCTCATAAGCGAGGCAATCAGTATTCTGCGAGAGTCTTTCAGGGTTGGTGCAAAATGGACAGGGTCGATGTCGCAATTTTTGTTCAGAAGGAAACGTATATCAAATATATGCTTTTGATGTGTATGTTCCGCTTCTTCAGCCGGATCTAGTTTGCTTTAAATAAAATACAACCTTTCAGTTTCCCGGAAAATGGAATTTGATATCCTTTGAATTCTCGAAGCTTTATTATTGTCATCCCTTAATAATAATGAATTGATTTCTGGGGAAATTTTCTTTTTGCGATATTTGATACTTCAAAGAGTGCTTTCGCGTTAAAAAAACATTTTTGTTTGTGCAGAATTTGGTTACCGATAAAAAAATATTGCCTAATCAATAAAATAATGTAATTGATTTAAAAATTTCAGCATATATGCACTTTAATACTATTTTATTATATCGGATTTCGTGCGCACGTTTTTGGATATCCAAATTTTGCGAAATTTCGAAATCAGGTCAGAGAGTCCTTAAAAATTATCTTTCGGTGTTATTAAACTTCTACGCGTAATTAACTTGGGTATTCATCGTTCAAGGGTAGTTTTAATTAAAACGATATTAAATTGAATCATCGTGATAAATTAAAACTTAAACACTAACTAATTTAAATTTATTTCCCGCGAAAAAATCAACGCATATTTTGATTTAATCAGCAATTTTTCGGAAAATGAATATTTTATTATCACATTTGAATACTTTTTCTTTATCTCGAACACAGTAGACGATCTCCCTTTATCATGCCAACATTATTTTTCATCTTCAGATGTATTAAATTCATATCTCGTTTCTATTTTTGTTTTCGAATATCGGAGTAAACATCCTGCATATTTTATTTAGATTTTTAATTTACCGTATATCGGTGGGGAAAAAATTGCTCACGTTTAGCGATGCTATCCAATTTCGCTTTTCAATTTTCTTCATTTTCTCTAACGGTCGGCGACTCAAAAGGTTTCCCGTATCTCGTTACGCTTCGAAAATCCCGCGCAAGACTTTGAGCGAAATTTTCTGCCGAAAAATATTTTTTTTCATACTTACATATACATTATCGTGATGTTTTCGCGATTTGGACAACCCTGGACCGTTTAAATTATGTGAATCCCATGCTTAACCGGGGAAAAAAATGAAATAAAACAAAGGGAAGCGAGCCTAATGAACGAAACGATGCCGAATGTCGGAGAAAAAACACGTGTCCCTTTTTCGGGTGGGAAAAAAGTTCGTTTGAATTAACCCTTTGGTCGCCGGCTCGGTTGCTTGGTGGCGAAAAGGTTAATTGTCATATAATTTGGTTCCGGCGGGAAACTGGTTCGAACGCTTCAATTAACGACGATTCCATTAAGCGAACATGAAATATGTGTTTGTTGGTAAATTGTAAACAGTATCTATTTTGAATGTGATCGTTAACCCTTTCGAGTATATAAATTTTCAATCATTCTCGATTTATAATTTATTTTTGTTAATTCAATAAATACGCAGGGTTGGTAAAATTTTAAAATTCAAGGAATCGAGTCAAAAACACTAAATTAAACGATATTTATGTTTCGGAAACATTTCAAATAGAATTTACATTCAATTATGTTTATTTTGCTGTTCTATGTCGAAAATAAGCCGAATAATGTAATCTTTATATGATGTAATCTTATCAAAATGTCAAAACTTTGACATGAACCATCTAAGTAGAAATCCAAGTGAAAACAACAATCAATAAACATTCTGAGAATTTATAAACAAAATTATTAACTTGGTAAGTGATTTGAAGATTATCGAGTCTTTTGTATATTGTATTTTCGAAAACAAACTTATTTTTGAGATTGAATTATCTGACATATCGAATTGTCCCTCATTATTTTGTCAAAAACAACTGTTTGGTTCGTACACATTTTATGAATTCATTTTAATACTTTGTACAATATAATAAAAATACGTTCAACCTAAACAAAACATACATTCTGAAATTATCAAAACACAAATTTTAAAATTTTCGCAATAAGAAAAAACCCTGACATTAATAACACTGAAAAGTATCGTAAAGCCATTTTCATACAAATGAATTTCAAGAGCTTTTCACCTCACGCGTCAACTTTATATAACTCTACACGCTCTTAGACCTGCTCAAGAACCCACACACAAAATTTGCAAACACAAACGAAAGCAACAACCTCAAATACGTCCATTTTGATTAATATCAACCATTATACCTGGTCCAGCCTCCCAATTAGGGCGTCCTTTAAAAATATATATGCGGCGCGGTACTCACGCCCCTCGACCGGCATACAAATCGCTCACGACGAATTTGCGATTCGAATCGCACACTGTACAAATTTTAATTTCGCCGCTCTTGAAAGCTCTAATTAAAATATAATAATATCGACACTGAAGAGTCTTTTGAGCTGGTTTTTTTTTTTCGTTTATCGATCGCGCTCCGAGAGGTTTCGGAGTGAAGCGGCTCGTGCAAACTCTCGAAATTTGTTTCGTTTCCGTAGAGGATTTTTGTTTTTTTCATTTTGTATTACTTGAGTTATTTGTATTTTTTTTTTCCAAAAGTGGTTTTTAATTTTTTAATTTTTGAAAATTTCACATTTTTACATATATTTTTATTGTGTTTGGTGAACTTTGTATATGTTCAAATTTATTATAGCAATATCTGTGTTGGGATTGTATATATACGTAATTTGAATTCTGCAAGACAACCCGAAAATAAGAAATACACTAGCAAACTATGAACAGCCGAACGTATATAAAATATAAGGGGTTTCTTTCGAAAACTTTATATTGGAGAAAAACTTCAATTCCCATAGCGAAAATTTTGAAACTTTCACTCTATAAAACGCGTTATATATACCGCACTGAAATTTTAATAGATCGAAACTAATTCAAAGTCATAAAAAACGGAGACCTCAGTTTTTCTTTTTGAGTGTCTTTTTTTTTGCAAAAATATTTAAAACCGACAAAAAAGAGCCTTTTGTGCGTGTCCCGACATAAAGCGCACTATACGCGCGGCTATACGAAAAAATACGTTTAATATATTTTTTTTAAGATTCCAAAATCCGGGCTGGTTTTCGCGAAAACACAAAAATAACGAATCCCGCATACGAAAATAAACACTAATAATATTCCGGCCGAAAAAAAAGTGCGGTAGGAAAAAAAGATAAAAGGGTAAAAGAGGAGACAAAAGCGGCGGAATAGTGAAACTCGGCGGAGTGTTTATTTAGACATTTCGTTGTTTGAGAGTACGGCCTCGATTTTCTGCCGGCAAGAGAAGCGCACAGAAGCAAAAAGAAGCATAATATAAGTAGAAGGAGAAACAGGTAAACAGTATGAAAAGCTTATTTTGCAAAAGCACAAGTCCCGCTGCCGAAAGAGCTCGTCGCTCGTTATAGAAAAACTTTCATAATAGACAATTTGTACGGTCGCATAACGAAGGGACTTCGCATCTTTTTCCACGTGAAACGACACTGGTGCGTATCAATAAACAATTGTTTTAATTTCGAGCTAATGTGTTCTGAATGTATGGTGTTTGTGGAGGTTCTCGCCAAATAGTATTATGTGTTTATACGCTGTGAATAAATAGTCTCGTTATAGCCATAACAAACAAATCGCCGACGGACATAAATAGTGGCAATTTTTTGCCTGAAAGCCTTCGCCTGTCCTAAATTACATAATGTTTGACCTTCGTCGTTATTATATCGCACGAGATTGTTCGCAGCAAAAACCAGCGTTAATTTAATATGTAGTAAATATGAGCACGTCGTTGAATCCGTTAATATTGAATACGACACTACAAATAATTCCAAAACATAATATATTAAAAATGTTCATTATTCAATATTCAATTAACATTCGAGAACAATTTTCACTGATTATAATTATTTGCACAATAAATACGTTAATTTATATTAATTTCATTCATTTTTTTTCTTACTCAGAGCGTTAATGAAAAGCGTTCGATCAATTTCACGAATGATTAATTTTCTCTATACTCTTGCAAAAAATTTCTATATTTAAGTATATAAAACTTAACGAACGTAATCAATCTCTCTTATTCTATTCTATCTTATCATATTCGATATAATTCACTTTTCGTTCAAAATAAATTCATTTTAGTAAATCCAAATACGTTGGATCAATAACTTCAATAGTTTTTTTTTTTCGTTGAGGATTCATACAGAATATATAAAATATTTATATATCTGTATTTATGAACATAATTATTTTTATATCTCCAACGCAATAAGTGTACTGATGCCTTCTGAAAATTAAAGTGTATAATATATTCAGTCATTAAATAATTAATCTGATACTCACGGATAACCTTAGGTAATCCAACTAAAGATAACTTTGATAAATACTATCTTCATATCACACATATTAAAAATCTCAATATTCTGCCACCGAAATAATAATAATATAAATCACATTAAACTTACATCACATCATATTTTTAATCTATAATAATCCCCAAAACACAGAACTAATTCCTTTATACCCATCTTAACCACACATAAACACTAACTCGAACAACCTAATCCTTACGCCCACTCGACAAAAATTTCAATCATACATTCTTCCACTACTCAAAAGCCCGCCATTGCGAACACACACACACGGATTCTCAGATAAAAATGTATCAAAGAGACTTACACGAGAATGTACACTTTCGCAGCAGACACACTTATCTCAACGGCAACGAGACGTGCCCCGTAATACGAACAAATTGGAATTATATCCTTTGCTTCCCGTCCCAGTGTTGCTTTTGCCTCGCTCATCATCGTTGCCGGTTTCTGTTTTATTCAAAATGAAATCCTTATTATGCCGACGACTGCCTCGGATCAGGATTCGCAACGCTTCCTGCTTATTATCACTGTGAAATGTCGAATCGGTTCGTTGACGAGTGAGCGAAATCGTGCCATGGTTCGGTTTAATTAATTAAATCATAATATTATATAAATGTTTGGGTAAATTTTGGTTGATTCAAACTTGATTTTTATACATATTTGAATATGGAAATGAATGAATTGTACTTATGATATCATTAATGGACCCATTGAAAACACATTTCGTTGATAAAACATAATTATAATATTATACTATAAAAATTTGAATGTTTTATTTATTGTGAAAATATAAATGATTGATTTCATTAAATATTCGAATGGAAAAACGTTAAATAAAATATATTTTGTATTTAAATGTATGGACAGTTTTCATGACGTACATTTTAATGTGAAAGTTTCTTCAAGGACGTGAATCCAAAAATTTTTTTTATTTATTAATATATAAAAATGAATGTTTGTTTGTTTGTATATAGTTTTTTCACTCCAACACCGTTCGACCGATCGCCACAAAAATTAGCATGTGTATGTATTTTCTGTCGAGAATGTTGTGGTATCATCAAAATAGGGTGATCATATTTTCCAGAACCAAAAACGGACAGTCCGCAAAAAAATGTTCCCCGATGTATAAAAAAAAATATTTTTTTTGTCGAGAAGGTTTTCGTATCATTAAAATAAGGTCACCATATTTTCCAGAACCCAAAACGGACAGTCCACAAAAAAATGTTCCCCCCATATATCGTTAGACCGATCACCATATAAAAAATAATTTTATTTAAAACGCCGAGTCCCGAGCAACGCCGGGTACTACCGCTAGTTCAACATAAATTAAAAGAAAATCGAATCAAACTTACGATAAATATTTACGATTCCAAAAATAATTCCGACCGACAAAAAACCTTCATCAATTAATCAATCAACTTTCTCAAAAAAATCACTTCACAAACAAAAATCGACTTAATTCGACCCCTCGCCCCACACCCGATCTGCTCTTCCAATCGCGCTCACACCCACAATAATAGCTCGGGGCAAAAATAAAATTTATAATCGCGTCGCAACCCTCGTTCGCCCCGAAGAATATAAAAAAGTAAACATATTATCATACGGGAATAATACGTTTTTGTCAAAAAACGACAAGAGCGTACGTGACGGGGAGTCCCCGAACGTTGCGCCAGCCCTGAACGCCCGAAACACGTAACGCTATACAATATTACATATTTTCGTTTATATCGCATAAATATTGTGTGTGCCCCCGAAAGCTGTCTATTTCGATTATGTAGGGAATACTGATTAGTCAACAAGGATGACCATACGTCCCGTTTCGGACGGGATAGTTCTGTTTTTTCGTGCTTTGAGTCGAACAAATAAGTTTATGTGGTTGTTTTGTCTTTTTCGATCTTTAAGGATTTTTTAGGTACGGGGAGATTAAAAAAAAATACAAATATTGTTCATCTCCTATCTATGACTGGACGTGCCGTAATAGGGTGAACCTGATAATTTTATGAAAATTATTGCAAATCAAATATTATTATTGCAAAACAATTTTTGCAAAACATATTATTGAAGCAAAGAACGAAAAAATCGCGACTGTTCCGATCGAAATGAGACGTTTTACTCTAGTCAATATTATACATTTTAATTTTATATTAATAATCTAACGTTTTGTGTCATGAAATTGAGTGTAAATATTGATTATTTTAATTGTATAATATTAAATTGACACTTTAATTAATACTTGAGTTTAGATTTTTCAATAAATATGACAGCTATAGTACAGTTAAAACTCAAAAAAGTTGGCCAAATATATAACAACTACTTAAAAAAACTTGAAAAATCATAAAATTTTATTAATTGTTAGACGATCAAATAAATGCATTACAAATTGATAAAAATCGATTCAGTTTTCGTAATTTCTCATAGTTTTTTTTTTGTCAACTGAGCCCTACTAAACTGGATTAATATTGCACATAACATAGAAGATTCTAAGTTTATTTATATAAAAAATTTTATCTAGAGAAATTTATATAAAAATACTGAAAAGATATACGAGTATTATCCTATTGTGTAAATACGTTTTATATCTGACCCGTTGATATTTCAACAATCCCATACACACAAGTTCATCAAAAATTACTTTAACGAAACTAGGTCATCCAAGAAACACAGCCCCCCCCGAATCGGGTGCAAGTAACAAGCGAGAAAGTAGGTTTTTCCTCCCGGCGACATAAACAACATACAACAATATTATAAATAATATTACGCATAAGGTATATTTATTTTTCGCGGACCGCCATAACGGCGTTTAGTGCCGCTTTATCCGTTGAACAGGTTCGAAGGCATAATTCGTACTTAGTCCGCCTTTGGCGACGCGGAAAACACGCTTATTTACAAGAAACGTAAAAAATACCCACCCGGAAGGGTTGAATCCGACCGTCGTTATGGCCGAGGGTGGGTTTTGTCGATTAAGTGCGATTTGAGAGCGGAAAAAACGGCGGATTTGCGCGTTATCGGTGATACTTAAATTTTAATTATCATTTCGCTCGTTGCTATTGAAATTTTTGGGCAATGGATAGTTTGAATCAGTATATGTTTCTGAAAAAGTTTATGATTTTCTTGTACAGTTTCTACACTTCGAATTCTACAAATCAACAAGAATTCATTGTAACGAATTTTATTGATTAATATGACAACGGTCTTTATATTATAATACTTTCCTGTAATTGAATTTTAAATGAAACAACTGTATCATCTAAAACATATACAATATCTAGGTACATATACACTACATACATACATACACATGTACATGTACATTTCTAGGTACATATTCACTATTAGATAAAATCTCTCAACATCTTCTTTGAAATTTCGTACTAACAATGAGAAATTTCTTAAAATATTGATCAAAACATAATTTTAAAGTTATATTTTATATATCGTTCAGTTTATTTTCTTGTTCGTATTAATTATTTTAATATTTCAAACATTTAATGGTATTACCATCTATCAAAATATTGGGAAAACTCGCATTCAAATTAACGCAATAAATTCGATCGAACGAGCGTAGTTTTATATAATCGACAACGTTGACGCAAAGAACGAACTCATAATTGGCGAAATTTCGCTAATCAGCCATAACTCTCGAAACAACCGTCGAAAACTTTTCAGATAAATTAATAAACAATAAATAACAAAAGCGTTCTTCAAAACACACTTCGCTCCCCCAATAAACGAATAGATTATTTTTGACATTTCATCTTTAAACGGCTTTCGTCTAGACTCGATGCGCGCCCCTTTTAATTTGGAAACTTCGTGAATTATTAAAACCAAAGTGGACATCGAGGGGACAGTTTCATGGTGAATTTTTAAATGACTGCCCTATCAGGAGCCGTAAGTTTTTATTGAATGTAAGCCACGACGTAAGGGTGAACCGATATCGGCGAAAATGTATGAAAGTGTATCGAAAAATCTGGCGGGATTTGCGAAAATCAATGACGTCGAAAATCGAGCGAAGCGTAATGTAATATTGAGACGGTAAAGTTGTTTTGTGAAATCTAATTTAACGGAAAAATAAATGTTAACGTACGAGAATGGTATTCCGATTTGAATATAATAATATGAATATCGCAAAATATAAAATGTTATCATTTTTTTGGTGTATGCGTGTGCCGTTTCGATAGTTGATTAAAAAAATATTATCCGTTCTCGTGTTCATTTATTTAATTCTCTTTTCGTAATATATTTCGTGGAAAAAAAGTAACATAGGTCATAAAAGCAAATAAAACTGAAACCGTTTTCATTTATGAAAATTTAATCGCGGTGTGCTTATGAAATATGAACGAAGGAGTCGTATTTTTACGTATCAAATAAAAATGTTTGTTTTAATATGCAATTTAGCTTGGAAGCATTTTTTTTACATACGAAATTTATGAGTCTACGACGTGAATGCGCATAAGTTCTATCTTCTATGCGAATTTCGTTATAGTATTTTTATTGCTAATTAAAATAACGCATTTATCTTTTATTATTTTTTGATAACAATTCAAATTAAAATTATTTACATATTTTTAATATCATATTCAATTTTTTATTTTTATCGATCGCCGAAATTATGCAAAATACGCGACTTAAAACAATTCATCATATTCAACATCTGAATTTTCTTTTTTTCCATATAAAAAGATCTAAACATCAAAATGAATTTATCTTACTATGAATAATATACGTATTACTTTCTAACAATCAAACTTTCGACTATACCATTTTTCAACAAGACAAATTTTAATCAATATCAATCTTCTTCGCAGAAAAATCCGTTTTCCTTTTCGCGCTCTCTCGTGAATATATTTTCGCAAACAGAACAATTTAACATCACATTCGACAGTAAAATAAAATAAAAAATACACCACATAAATCTCACTATAGTCACATACAGACAGACATACACACACTGAATGGCGCGTCATGCGTCAAACGATACGCACACGACAAAATAAAATGTCGACTCAATAACGCGACACTTTATCGAGTCGCTTGTTCAGATATTTTCAATGTATATACGGTTTTCGCACTGCAAATTCCACCTTTTAAACATCAAAATCAACTAATATTGAATTTCAATTCAAAAGTTTGAATTTTAAGTGTAAAAACTGTATCATATCAATGCATATGTTGATTTTTTTATTTTTTTCAACTATAAAAACAACGGTAGTGTTTTTTATAATATTTTCAAACAAATACGATGAAAAAATTAAAATTTCAATACAAATTCATATTTTTTTTAAATTAAAATATCTGAAAAAATTCGTAGACATTAAAAATTGTATATTATATAAACGAGAATGTCCAATCGTTCCCAAAATACTCTGGTAAGTTGGAAATATCTGTCCAAGTGAATATATACACATTCAGCATCAGCATCGAAGCCTTCACGAACGTTTTGGCGCTTTTGTTTTTATTGCGTCTCTCGGCTATATTGAATAGCGAGTACGCAAATCTCATCACGTCACACGTCATAAATTAAGGATTTACGCGAAAATCCAAAGGACCCGGCACGCACACAAAACTGAAACAGGGGTCGTTCAAAGACAAAGGGCCGATCGATCGATTGCCTTTTACATTTTTACTATTTTTTTATTAAGCAATATTGTGCTTTGAAAGGACCGTTATCACCGAGCAAGGAATGCGGCATTTAAATCGTGAATTTTTTTTTATGTATTTTGAATTTATATTTTAAATAAAAATAATCTCGGTACTTATTTGTCGCACTACAATATCGAAAAATCTGAAAAATTCAGCCATGCATGAAAATTACGTCGAATTTTCATATTATACCGTCGCAACGGGCTCCACTTTTTTAACAACATCTACATTTATAGATACGCGTTAATTTTTTTTCGTCGACCGAATAATCTCGGGTCGTCCGCCGTTAAAAGACAAATAACGGCATCGTTAAAGTAAACTACAACTTTGTGATTGCCTTTCGTCTGCGTGAAATCTGCTTCTCATTAAGTGTGTCGTTAAACCGAGCCGTCCTTAACGGCCTTAACGGCGATAGTTATCTCGTCATATTTCGACGGAAAATATTTTTCTTTTTTTTGGGAAAATAAAAACAAAGGAGTTCAAGGAAAATACCCTTTATTGTGAACGGTGACCGGAACGGGAAGAAAATTAGAATATGGATCGGAAAACCTTAACGACGCACCAAACCGTTTCGTTTACGTTTATTTCTTTGAAAGCGTACGTTTTTATGTACCGAATTATCAATAAATGAGCGGGTGGATCCGAAAGAATTTAAATCGTATAATATAAATATCAATTAATAGTATTATATGTTATGTGAAAAGATAAAAAAATAATAATTCGTTCAACCAAAAAGTCGGGTTAAAATCGTTACTTACGTTTAGTATATTCTTTACAAAGCAAACCAATAAATTTTTAATTCAAATACTTATTTTAAATAAAATTTTCCCCAAACATTAAATAACAAACATAAAATTATTTAATGAACGGAAATATCATTAAAAAAAAACTTTATGATGGAATCAGTCAATAAACATTGTTTCATAAATTAAAAAAAGGTGGATTTTCCCTAACCCTTTTACTTTAACTAACACGAAATTGTCATGCAATTGATATTATAAATCGAAACTACTACATTTTTAAACTAACGCACTTCATCACTAACTCTTACACAAATTCAAGATTCCATAATAAAAAAACATGAAATTCTACATTCAAAATTCCAATTAAAAACCCATCAAATTTCCATAAAACCTACCGATTATTCCCACTCAAAAAAATTCATTTAAAAAACCCGATTCTACAGTATATACGAGGGGCACAAATCGGTGGCCCGAGTGCCGTGACAGTAATTCTAGTTAGTCGTTTCCGTTTGGCCCCCCAATATGCGAGTGAATTACTCGGCATTACGGCCGTAGTTCGGGTCAGTCTTTGCCGGTTAACGATCGGGCGTTATGGATAACGGCGGATAGTTATCGACGGCCCTAACGGCCGCTAAATTCGTATAAAAAGCGAAACCCGGTCACGGCTATGATTTAACGGGCTGGCTCGATGCGATTTTTCCGTGCCACTCTCATGCGAATGGGGTTGTGATTTGCTTTTTTTATTTATTGTGGTTATTTTTCGTATGAGGTAGTTGAATCAATGTTTTCGTTCGTTTTGTATATAAATAATTAAAGTTTTTTTTATTATCATCATAAACAATGTTCACGAAATTAGATTTATCATTGAAAGTTTTCGTATAATATCTATTTTAGGTAGAAGATAAATCGTAAAATATTTAAATGTTAAATCGAATAGTTTGAACAGATGATGTAAAATTATTTTTGGTGCAGCTGCGGAAGTTAAGAAAAATATTTTCGAGTTTTTTTCTATACACGATTCTTAACAGAAACTTTTATCTCGAAATGTGTGTCAAGATTATCATTTAATTAAACACTGGTTATAAAAATGTCATTAGGCTTTCGCAAGATTCTCATCTAGATTTGTAGGAAACTATTATTATCATTATGATTATAGTACGAATCCAGGAAAATGAGAAGGATAAACATTACAGTACCAATTCGCTTATAATACAAATCTGCTTTGACCGAATTTCAACTTGCTTTTATTGAAACAACAATTTCTATAAAAGAAAATATCATCTCAATACCCAATTCAATTTATATTTATTACATATATACGGCCCGAATATCAAATTATTTTTCCGAATTTATTTAATGTAATACCTTTTTCAATACTTTGAAAAATATGACAGGACTTTCGTACGTTTATCATTCCAAATTTTACTATTTTACCCCAGTTTCATATAGCGCCTATAGTTCTCGATATATTTGTGTGTAAATATTTTCGTGGGAGGCTTTGTGGGAAACGAACCGAGTCATGGGTCGTTTTTCGGTGTTGAGTTGGCGCTCGAGTAACATCCGACCCCTCGTTTATCTTTGCTCAATTTCTGCCCACTTAAAAAACCTAGATCTTGTCTATGCGGTTCTTATACTAAAATAAAGTATAGACAAGAAAGTGTCGATGACATTGTTTGCAAAACCAGCAAAGGTTGATTTAAAAAAAAATCCCAATGAAATGTTATATGTGCTTTTCTGAAAAATGCCCGAACGTTTCAAAATTACCTTCGTTTATTTTGTGTGTACGAAAACATTTATTTTCCATATTAAATTTAAACAAAGTACATCTCTGTATGTATGTAAAACACCCGACGATACAAAAAACAACATATTTCATACTAAATATACGCCATGAAAATGTATAAATTCGCAAAAAATTATAATAGAGCACAAATTACTGTAGCGAACCGAAAAGAAAACACAATATAAGAAATGAAGCAATTTCACAAAATTTACATACATGCAATATACATATTAACATCACTTTTTTTATTATTTATTATTTTTTTGTTTCTCTCGAGCACATCATTGTTTCATTATACAATGTAAACGCTTATAAAACACACATCGACATCGTCGAAACTAAACATCGTATAATGGGGCATTTTCGCGGATATACGCATCGTTTTTGTGCGGCATCGAATGTAACGTGCTGATTAATCGACGATGGTATTCGTGTGACTCAGCGAATGTTCTGAAAAAACTAGCGAAACTGAAAAAATAATCTATCAAAGTGTATAAGAGTTATTACCGAACGTGTCCGATACATCGGCGATGTTCCGTTTCGCTTTTTCGTTTGTTTATCCGCGTAGTCGCTATCAGAATGAAAAAAATGTGTATATATATGTATATATATATATATATATAAATATATAAAAAATAAATGAAAACCAATTTTCCGGAGCCGATATGCGAAATTTCACGCTGGAAAACACTGCCGGATATTCACAATAAAAAGTAATTGTGTCGAGCGGCGTAAAAATGAAACATTTGAGAACGAGCCCAATACCGGGTGGTTCGAAAATCGACAACCTATAAAAAATATATATTTTCATCGGGGAAACCTTGAAAAAAGCTTTTAGTCGAATTGCGTTTTGGTGATTAAGCTAATATTGCGGTAGAAGTTGATTATGCCGCATTATTAAATGGTGATTAAGTTATTTTGTTTTATTTTAAAAAATAATTAATGGACGAAATATCGGAACATCACACTGGCTAAAAATTTTGATAAATTTATTTGTAGGTAATATAAATTTTTACCGATTATTAAAGCTAAGTATTATATTTATAATACGATTATCGAAAAATCTATAAATATCAATACAACGTATCACATGAAATTGTATTGATAATCCGTTTTCTGAAAAAAAAATTATATCGAATTTATATAAACACAATATTAAAAACTAAAATATTATTTTAATCAGAAGCCTTTACACTTTCAATTCAACCTTTAAAATTTCAAATTCAACCTTATTAACATCACATCTAACCATCGGAAAGAAATTATTAAGACCGTCTTTGCTAAAGTAATCAATGAAATATTTCATTGAATATTAAGACAAGGATTTTAATAAAATTTTTACACTTCAAATTCAATTTTTTACATTTCGAATTTAATAAATCAACAAGAATTCACAGTAATGAATTTCATTGATTACCATGGCAACAATCTTAATAATATATTACTTTCCTATACATAGTCCAATTTGAAATGTAAAACGTTGAATCCGAAGTTTAAAACGTCGAATTTGAAATGCAAAAACCCATATCAATAAAAACAATCATCGAAACGAAACTAAACCGTCAAATTTATTTACAGCTACAGCTAAAAACCATCGACTCGAACAAAATCGCGCATCAACATTGTAAAGCTTAACACTAATTAGTACGCTCCGTCCTACAACATAGACTTCATTGCAGAATCCTCCAACATCCACCATCCCCATTTAAAACTCATCCAAACCACACGAACCACCAAACCGACCGAAAAAACGCCAAATCCAACCCACCCGCCGCCGCAAAGTCAATGGGTGCCAATTATTGACCAGGCTAAAATCTCATGAAACGTCAAATTAAGAACTTTGTATTCCTAAAACTCACTTCTAAAATAAATTCATGCTCTTGACAGTTGGCGCGCTGTGGGTCAGTTTGACAGCTGTCAATTTGACAGTTGTCAGTTCGAATTCGAAATCCTACAAACATCTTTTCAAAACTCTCGACGTCCTTATTCACGACCACTTTTTGCGCCACCTGGTTTCGACGGGGTCAAAATCAGCCAAAAGTATCAATAATTATTGATTTGTTGGAGGTTTACCTCAAATTACAACTGTCAAGCGCGACACAAAATATCAGAGCAAGGCTACCAACTGAATAAAATGGTGGGCCACGCTATTCTAATAGGTAAATTAGCCCTCAAAAAAAACATTCAAATTACATTACAAACGATTTCATTGCATTCAATTACATTACAATGTGCACTGGGTTTAATATTTAGTTTTTATAATTAGCTCAATTCTTACTAAAAATTTATTTTTCTTAGTGGCAAATTAATTCTTGGCGAAAAGGATTTCGTCTTAGGTTTTAGAAGTGCAGTTTACATTATCCCAAAGTCAATACTCCGCAACCGGCATCCAACCGGTTAACATGTCGGTCCAGCAATTAGCCGTTCGGTATCAAAGTTTAATCAGCGGCCCCCGAGATAATTTCAGCAGGCCCTGAAGATAGTTTCAGCGCGCCCCGAAGACATGATTGGTGTTCGGGGTTGGCCCTCCGGACCATTAAACATGCGAAATATGAACGCGCCATGTTTGCATTCGCAGTCGCGAGTTTCGCAAATGGCGATTTGTATCGATATTCGATGGTGTTATCGTTCCGTTTTATGTCTGTATTGAGATTGTGATGCGGAATTTATCATGCTGTGGGATGGGTTTAATGGCCGCTCGAGATGTTTCAATTTGTTCTATGTTGAGTGTAACTAATGAGACGATGTATTAGATCCGATGTTTTGTGTATGTTTCTTAGAATATGAATGGATTTTTCTCGATCGAATTAATTGTTTATTAATAAATATTGTACAAATACACCCGAGTATCTTTTATACGTAGAATGCGCTGTATAAAAAATATGATAATCGTATAAAATATTGAGATAGGTTTCATTGGTATATTCATTGTTTCATTGTATGTATATCACTATTTAATATACACATAATATATAATATTATGATTTAAACAAAATGTATTCGATGTCATTTGACAGTTGAATATTCAAATTCTTATGAAATGTTGTTATTCGAATAATTATATTATTTTTGTCCATTCGTGAATATGTTTATGAAAATAATTGTATGCTTATATAATAATTCTTCATAGGATTTTTTCGAATCATAATTGTAATATGGCTACATTTTAATATTTGCATGACATGCGAATGGACAATTTGAAAGGCTTAATTATTTGCTGAAACGCATCCGTTATGACATTTATACGACCTTGCTGGCTAAACAATATGTGTTTGTATATATGTATTAATTTTAATATTCACCTGTTGTTTAATTACCAGTTAACGTGACTCTCAACTACTTAGAAACACTGTCAGTTTTTGCTAGAAGTCATTTTAATTAAAAGTTTTGACTTTACAATTCTTATTGTAATGTGATAATTTCGTTACAATCCAATACAATAACGGATTGTATCTTAGTTCGAAACAATAACGAGATTATCTGAAACTCAACAGAATCGAATTCCAAGACATTGATGGATATTCCTAATTCAAACTACATTTATAGCAAATCCTCAACACATTACGAATGCCAAAACAATCTGAATTTCATCACCATTATTTAAAAAAATACATCACAATCAATTCACAACACAATCAAAACCACTTACAAAAACAATCCGATCTTAAATAATAGTAAACATAGTATTTTCTGCTCGGGCGTGTTAATTAATAGACGCTTGATTTTCTCATGCTTAACCCATTCTGTGCCACATGTACATATCTACAACTCTGCTCATGTGATACACACACATATATTGAATATATAACTATATAATAATACATATTATAAGTTCGTATGTATACACGTGTGAGCGTTTAATTAAGGCGGGCGGCGCGTCTGTGCAATTACACGAGTTTCTACGAATATATGTACGTAGTACGTATTTAACATATATGTTTTAATACATGTACATTTTAATACCAAGTACGTATCTACGTACAGACACTTGTCTTAATAAATGTAACCCAATCATAAACACCGCAGAGTAACGCGCAGGCAGTGAAATCTGAACGAGACGTATAAATAGGCGTCGAGGCTTTAGCTTGAAATTAAGCGCGTGTCAAATCGAATTATTTTAATTAATTGCTTTTAAAAATATGTGATAAATTCATCCATTTGATATAATAAAGGTATTTAATGTTAATTAATGAGAGGAAAATGGTTCGGTTTATTGGAAAAGTTGTGTTTATCGAATGTGGCGTGGACGTATTTTGAATAAAATGTATTGAATTGATTACTTTGTTATTATATATAACCAAATTTCGTAGAAATAGTTTGAAATTCTATAAAAATATAAAAAAAACATATTCATATAGGTAGTTCGATTATAATTTTTTATAACCTAAAAACTTAAAATTTATTTTAATAATAAATCAAAATTTCGCAATTTCGGCAACTCCATAACATATGAATTTATATTTTTAAAAAAATTCACCTCCCAAAGGATCGAAAATAAAACAAAAAACATTCATATGTAAAAAATCAATATGGCACGACAACCTATCAAAAATTAAGAAAAATCACACACGTTTTAAAACAACACATAATATGAATTGATTGATCGCATTTGGGACGCATTCGTCTCCATTTTCTGAACATTACTAAACAAAACAAAAAAAAAATTCTGAAATTTTCGCACCCCGAAAACCGGCATTCCATACAAATTCCCAGGCGAGAGCTCATATTATCCGGACGCGGTCCGGTATTTGATTTTCATCGAAAAAAAATTATATATGGAAAAAAATGGGTCAACGGAGAGCCTCTCGCATTAACCACGTTTTGCTGGGCAATGTGCAATGAAATGTGAACGACCGAAAAAAAGTCAACCGGCCCACTGTGTATTTTGAATATTCGTACATTGCGTGCGAATATATCAAAAAATAGTTGGCATTTTTCGGGTTGAAGGGAACGCGATAACGCCCCGTGTGTGCACTCTATTGAAAATGCCGATAATTTCTTCAATTGAAATGGAATAAAGGGGCTAAACTAGTGGACGCAGGTGGTAGAAAATTGTTCGGATGAATCGTGTAGGTGTGATCTGGAAAAATTATGCGGGAGGCCTTTCCGGCGTATAAAAATAAATGTAAATTTTCGGTTGACGCGTGAAAAATGAATAATGAAAATCGCAGCAGATGAATGGATGAGTCTCTAAAGGATTCGCTTTATTTGGGGAATCTCTCGCGAAATTAAATTCACAGTGATGAAAAGATGGGAAAATTTGTATATACTTTCGACAATGCTGTGCCAAAGTTAATTAAATCGTGGACGAATTTGATCGTAAAAAAAAACAAGTAAAAATTAAAAATAAGTATTTTACTTGTATATTGGATGATAAACAGTCGTTCAATTTGTTTGAGAAAATTGAAATTTTAATTAAAAGAAGCTTGTTTAATACATGTTTTATCTGCACGCTATTTTTTTTTCTCTACTGCTAGGTATTATGATCGTTATCGTTGTACTTTTAAAAACTGATACACAGTGCAAAGTATTTTTAGTATAGAAAGTCAAAACTTTTCATTGAAAAATCAATCAAAATAATTATATAATTTGTATCATTTTTTCTAATTTAGGGAAACTTGTAGAATTCTGCTCATTTAATTCTGAAATTCGTAAAACATAGTGGGAATAATTGATCAAAAGTTTCCCTGATGTTAGGAAATTACGACACGCATAACATATCTGACATTCTTGGACAACAAATATGCGCCAACTTGAATACTTTATTACACTATAATATATATTTCTAATTTTCTAATTCGTAAAGAAGCAAAATTTTAGTAGAATCAAATTATTATTTTTTTAATTTCAAATACCGATATCGTTACATTCGCTATTAGAAAATAATTATGAACTTTTCTCCAATAACGTAATAAGGAGTTAATTCATTTCGTTTATTTATAAATTTATATTGAAAAATCATTCAATTGACATTGTTTCATTACAAGAAAGTCTATATTTAGAAAAATGCTATCTTTTTACTCGAAAATGTCAAGAACTCTTTCCAATGAATCTTTTTAATAACGTGATATTAATTTAATTCCGTCTTGTTAATTTGTAAAAAATCATTCTCTGCTACTTCTTATTATAGATTATTCGAGTATCATTCCTTCGTTGTCAAAAATCGTAGATTATAAAAAAATAATGAAAAAGGAATACTTGAAAGCTTTTCCACAGAAATTCTATTTAAAAATCAATTTTCTATCTAAGGCTTGCGTTTCATTGTACTCAATTTTCCTCTTTACATAACATCATAAACGAAAAAAATCATTTTATTATCAGGAAAAATTACAAAAGAAAATATCAACACCAGACACATTGATATTTTACTTAATATAGAAATTCTGATTGGAATTTGATTTCGATTATATCTACGCACACAAAATTTCTCATGAATATACTCAATTCAATAACTAACACAACACACTATCGGTAACGTTACGTCCACCTTATTCTAAATAGCCAATAGACCTAAAATTTTAAAATTTATTTAACATAATTATTTCATCGACCTTAAAGTTTCAGTTACTTCATTTAGATCCGGAACTGTCGATTTTTCGGCACGTTTCTTAGCCGGCAAGCTTGGCATCAACAAGTTTCCCTCTCGGGGGTGTAGACGACGCAAGATATTTCTGAAGACTCCTGAAAAGGGACGAACAAGTCTGCAACAAAGACAACTTTATCGTGCCTCCCCTCGGCGAACCCTCATCCCTAGGCAATGATTTCCACCATCTTTTCGGTCCCTCTTCGACGACCGCACGCAACTTTTCGCCAATTTATCCCCATGATTTAGTACTATGAGTTTATCTTTTTTGGATCCTTTACGTGAATGTTAAATATTCATCACAATGGTTTTAGAATAGGTAATGTTCGATGTACCGAATCGTCACTTGGGTGAACACAAATCCTTGCATACGTCCGAGTGTCGAGTAATAGAACATCGATTACAATAGGATTGCTGTATAAGGTGATTCATGTCCACATCAAGGTTTTCCTAGTACTAAGTTTCTCAATTTTCAATTGTATTTTTTATATATAGATCATGTTTTGAAAATTTTATGAGTTTTAAAAATTTACTATGTACTCTTATTTTATATTCTTGACTATATTTCAAAGCTTTGATACAGAAAACTTTTCTATTTCATCCATAAATTTTCTCCTTAGTTTCCCCTTATTTTCTCTTGTATCTTTTCGTATAAAATTCGTGCAATTTTTGCTTCCGCATACCATTTATTTATCTTACATATCCAATTTATTATATTTGTTTAAAAATTTTACAAAAAAAAAAAACAACTTCTTACTATCAAAACGTTCAAAAACCATCAAAACTACAACCGATTCAACCTATGCAATAACACCATTCCCAATTCACTCCATATAGATCTTGTACGTAAATCCCGAACGTTTCATAACAATTTCGAACTAGGGCAATAAACTTAAATCACTACGAACTGCACGTTCGAAAATTAGCACTATCAGTCGAACGAGCGGATTCAATTTGGAACTGTTTGCAGTGCAGAGCATTAAGAAAGGCCTTCACCCAGACGGTGGAAGCTCTTTCAGCTTTCAGAGGCACTAAGCCCGCTCTCTGAAAACCCATTATCGTCTGAATATATTTATGGCGGAAACGCGCCCGCGGTGCATAAAAGAACTTATATATTTCATATGGCTATTATGGGGCGAAAGCGGCATTATCTGATGACCTCTGAAAGGGTGAATGCCACAAGGAGGGTCGTTCACGCCTTCCAATGTTTATTTAACCATTTTCAGGTCGGGTTATATTGTACGCTATTGCTTAGTCAATTTGTATGGTAATTTTGATACATGCAGGTTTGGGATTGCATCAGTATGATGATTAATAGAGAATTTCACAATAATTACTATATAATCCACTTTTTATATATAATGAGCCTATCGCTATGTCGCTTAAAAATTTCTAGAATTCACGCGTCAGTCATGAAAATGATTTTCAGTATATCAATTAGCACGCAACTCTGAACGAAAAAAAAAGTAAGCTTTTATCGCGCCATTATGAAACAACCGACTCAAAACACGTTATATTTTTGCGAGTGAACCTTCCATCAACTTAATTAAATTCTGATACCCCTATTACACTTATTCAAAGCTAAAAGTGAGTCGTCGTTTTTCAGATCGACCCATTTTAAATCTCCGCTCGAGAAATATCGATACAGACAACCTTTCAGAGCTTAAAATTAATCTAAAAAATATATACATAATATAACAAATATTACATAGATAGATATGATAAATAATTTATTATTTATTACACTTTGATCTTACAGTTAGTCTAGAGAACAAGAAGAAAATTTATTATATAATACTGTTGGTCGGTTTTTCATAAATTTTAATTTGGGGAATTTCGGAAACGTGATATTAAATGCGAAAACATTTTCCAAATTAGCGGAACACATTCGTGGAAATTCGTCGGCAAAATGTAAATCCGAACCGAAGGGCTAAGTCGCGTTAGCTTTTCACGTGTACGAAACGAATTAATAAAGAAAAGCTTTCACGAGCTTTCGCCGGCGATTTTCAAAATGTTGCGATCAATTTCGACGTTATTCAAAATATACATAAATGTATTACGTATACGAGATCCCTTTTAGCGATTTCGCTGCCACGATAAATAGACATTGTAATTCATTACAGCAAAATACTCTTCTGAATATTCTCTCGTATTTTTTTTTATCGAAAAATATTTTAAAACTCAAAATTTTCTCAATCAATATATATTAATTCAATTTTGATTCATCAAAAGATAATTTAAATTATTTCGAAATAGTTATAGTACAAACCTATTTTTTTCTGATAATTGCAATTATAAATAAGTAAAGAATTTAATCAACATTAATAAAAATACATTGATATTGAACGTATATATAATATATGTATGTATATATGTATGTATTATATGCTACTGGTGATGCGTTCATTCTCGCGAATACATACATTCTCTAGATAATTCAAATTTTAGAGCAAGTGTACAATTCTAGATTCCACTTACACTATCACCAGAGAAAACATAAATTAACGAGCGAATGCTTTGACCCGCCAACATCGATTAGCTAAACCATATAATGAACAAAATTTGAGTGATTCGACAGATGAATTAGTTTTGATATAGGCTAGGCAACACGTAAAACACCAAAACACATTTAGTACTTCGTAATATAGCTATCATCTGTGATTTTCATTCACTGCAAAAAATAAGACATAATTTAATAATTTTAATTTTTCATTTTATTTGTTAATTAGGAATTAAGGCACAAAGTTTTAAAAGATCATATATAAAAAAACAATGTATGCCCTCTCTGAGTGATTTAGATAAAGCGTGCACTTGTGAGAGAATGCACGTATTTACAGACTTGGTAGTTTGTAACATATATATCAAAAATACTCTCATTTCAATTATATTCAACAATCTGAAAACGTATTCACAGAAAGCACTTAAAATGGGTGTACAAATGCATTAAATTTGTAACAAACATATATGCGAATCGTATTAAAACCGTAGAGTGAATCGAATGCAAAGTGAACACAGTTCGACATTGTTAGGGTAGCTAGCTTTGATTAGGGTATATCGTGAACTTTGTCCGATCGTCGACGACACTGCTTTAACCCTTAAACTCGGATTTAATGGAATTGTAAAACGATAAAATTGGTCTTCGGAATAACTCTGCGAGGGTACCGAACCAGTCGATAGAAACGTATGTTCGGATTTGTTGAAAAAAAACCATTACCATTCCATTGACTCTAATGCCTTTGCATATAAGTGTTGATATGACTCGGATTATCCATATGAATAATTTAGAAAGTACTATAAGGTTCCGGATTGTTCTAAATTCGTCTGAAAGTCAAATCCGATATTAGATCATATTAGCCGAAGCGAGTGAACTCGATCGGCTTTCATCAATTTTGCATCAGATATGCACTCTGGGGTTGCACCGCTTTCAATGCTTGGTAAGGGCTTTCAATATTCACATATTCATGAATGCTTTTCAAAATATCTATATGATATAAATAGATTTGATGCGCGCCGGTGGTTATAGAATTTTTAGTGCTGGAAATGCCCTGGGAGGCTTTTAGTCGTTCGTTGTCGTACTTTCGAAACTGAATAATTTTTTGATGAATTTATTAAAATCGTATTTATCTCAATAATTGAATGTCAATTTAATTCGAAGTTAATGAACGCTTTTCGTTCATGAAACTAAATGATTAATTATAATTTTCATTGATGAGATCCGTTTATTCATTTGATTTTTTTTTTAAATATATATTTTTTACAACTGCACTATAACTCCATATAAACCTCAACAATACTCGAGAACCCTTTTTAGACAAAACGCTGAAAGTCGAAATGTTCACTTCCATACTTTGAGATGAATAAGGGATATTTTATGACAAAAGGAAGTACTCCCGCTCGATAAGCGAAATATATTTCACGACCAGTTGATATGCACAACACTTACATAAAAATAATAATATTCTCCAAATGAACAATTTCGTATTCCATCGCTTTACAACATGCTGCCGTTTCGCATTGTCGAACCATAATAAAAACTCATTAACATCGCTTAAATCCCCGACGCAAACCTCACAAACACACACACGACCCTCGGCAAAAACGCGGCCTACACCACTGCCTCTATAATCAGCACGAGGCCCGACCCGGCGAGATATTGGCCTCCTCGGCATTTTAACCTCTCGCTGGTCTGGTAAGTGTTATTTTACGACCGCGACGCCGGCGGGCAAAGGGCTATGTGTTTCACCGATTCTTATGAATTATGATATCCGGGCATGTGCCGCTTATGATAATATTGCGTTTCCGCCGAAAACCCCCTTTTGGCAATCTAGAGAATTTCAATATGGCCCCCGCCCCTTGGTGTGTGCGCGTGTCAGCGCAGTAATGGAGCTTTTTATTAAAAAATAATGTTTAGGGGGGAGGAATGTCGGAAATTTTGTTTTGAATGCTATGGTTTTTGTGCGTGTGTGAGTTGAATAGGTTTGAAATTGAATGTTGCTTATGAATCCCGAGACGGAGGCGCAATATTGTTTTTGTGTTGAGGGTAACGCATAATGTATTCATCGATGGGAAATTAAGCTTTCAATCGTGAAAGAATTTGAATACTTCAATGCTTCTATTCATATTGTGTTATTACGATCGTGTGAAATTCAAAAAATTAAATATGATTTTTTAATATTTTAATACAAAAATTATTAATACTATTGCATATTTTTGTATGGTATAAATTACCGGAAATCTTCCGCTATCGTATTTTAACTGGTAAGAAATGCAAAGAAGGCGTTAAATTTTCTTTATTCGAGCGACTTAATTCGCAAACATTGCGGGCCTCGGTTTTGAGGTCGAAATGGGATATCGATACCATCTTGCTTCTGCTTTGGAAAACGAGCGTCCTAAAAAAACACATCCTATAAAAATAATAACTGGCTCTTTCATTTCCATACGTTTCTATTTTCTCCCGATGAAATTCACCCGCAAGGAAATTAATATCGCCACATCCAATCTGATATATTATTTCTAGAAGTTGATCCCTTTCTCGAAAAAAAAACACAACAAATATACAATCCCGATTTTCATACACATACATGATTTGATCAATATACTACATGCATGATATATGGAAATTGTTCTATTTTCGATGTTTGAATTAAATAAATGAAGTATCTATTTAGCTATATAAACACATTGATCATATAAAGACAAATAATGATTAGTAAATGTGTAAATTACGTAAACTTATCTTAAAAAGAATAATTCCAATGTATAATTTTCCAGAAATGGAGAATAAAGCCAAAATTTTAATACCCCATTATAATAATCAAAACCTTAATACAATCACGTACCGACAAAACGTACAATTATGTACACAAAATAAACACTATACGCAATTAGGTAAGCAGAAAACACATGGCCCGACTAGAAAACGATCCGGACATTGTCCTGCGAAAAAAGAATAAAGCGAGAACACTCGGTACGGAAATATAATTCTAGAAGAATAAACAAGTTGAAAATTACGATCGGGCAAAATTTTCTAGAAAAGGGAAACGTCACAGCTGAGCACACAGCACCGAATCAGTACCAAAGTTGGAAAATATCCAGTTTAACTGGTAGCTCCTTTTGTCGACGTAGCTTTGCACGCTGCAAACAGTCAAAGCGAAAAAAATACAAGTACGTGTAAGTCAAAAATATCAAAAAATAATAAAAATGATCATCCAGTGCGAGAAAGCGCAACGCTTCGTGCTCTATAAATATTTTCGTTATTTTCTCAGTCTACTGCAGGCTTCTTGTTTTTTTTATTAAACAAAAAGTGTACAGTTTCATTTCGAACGATATTTTTCTTCCATACACAACAAAAATAATATTTTATTTAATAAAAATTTTCGATAGTTGACTATTGAAACTATTGAAAATCAAATCAACGACGTAACATTGTTAATAAAAAGATTTTTTTATTAAAAACACTCTTCAATTCTTTGAGTGGCATTTTCAATTTTCTATTATAACATTAATAATTTCAACATGAGCTTTTCGTTGCTGGATTCGTAGAAAATCGATGATATCAAAAAGCTTGATAACGATAAAGGGCGGGAAAATTGAAATGTATTTTTAAACGATACCACGAAACAAATGGCTCTCACGGATAGTCTTTTTAATAAATTATTTTCATAGGCATAAGGAATATTAATGAAATGTATTCGTAAAACAAAACGCGTCGCGTTCAAGTCGAGAGCAACGGTTGAATTTTAAAGTAAACAATTTATAATACGTTACATTTATTACGTGTTTTTTCATACATACATTAAAGAAAAAAATGTTTTTACAACAAAAAAATAAAGTCGTTTACTTAATCCAAATTATATTGAGTCCTAAAATTTATTTTAAAATTTCTTTCAAATAAATTTCACGCAATTATTTGAGAACTTACGCAAGGCAAATCGTTACGATATTCTTTCCATCAATCTAAAAAATATTCAAAAAAACTACAAATTTATCCGTCTCTAACATAATACACTTTCGTGGCCGGTAAACTCTATACGGGTCATGAATATTTTTTGGGAAGATGGCGATGACACATTTGTGTCACGATCACCCAGCGGCTATCATACGCTTATACTGTACTAGTAAATAGGCCCGATGTTAATAACATCGGCTGTCCGATGCCCGTACCCGATTTGAATATTTAATATTTAATT
>JAOXNN020000082.1:923728-936955 GCA_028571205.2 Hydropsyche betteni
ATATATGTATTTAGATTCGATTCTGGTTTACAGTTTTTGGTTCAGCTCAAAAAAAAAACCATGCCTTACAAAAATATTCAAAACACTTTTTTTGTTGAACCAAAATATACCGATATTTTTTCCGGTTCCGTTCTGGTTTTTGTTCCAGCGAAAATTTCTATTTTTCGCAGTTTTCGGTTACGGTTCAGCTTCGGTTCAAAACCTTGCTCCTATTGACCCACACCGACGGTAGCACACACGATACGTTTTAAAAAAATTGTTTATTTACATAATCACCCATTTTTTTTTGTTTTGGAACAACTTTTTAATAATTTTACGAATGATTAAAACATTCATGGTAAGGACGAAAAAATCTCAATTAGGACTATATCGACACCGCGTAAGCGACCGGCAATCTCTAACCGCGCCGTTCCGATGCCAAAACCCAAAAACTTGATACAGCAAAACCGTCCTTATATCCAGTGTAGTTTAAAACAATATTTGCCTATGATAAAATAGAATTTCAGCACCGGCGTTCTACCGAAGAAGCCATTCGGCTCGGGAGTGTGTCAACTCGGACCCCGCTGACATTGGAGACCAGTCGAGAACCGAACCTGAAAATCGTCTCGTCTTGTAGACGATGGACGAAGACTACGGGGGCGGAGGCGTCGTGGGGGTCGCGGGCGTGGACGTGCCGGAAGGCGTCGAGGCGGACGACAAGGGCGGCCCCAAAGACCAGGGCGGCAGGGCCAACTCCGAGGAGTACGGAGCTGGTGAAGACTACGGAGACGAAGGCTACGACGACGAGTACAGGCAAGGCGGCTTCCCGGCCGACTTTAGGTGCGCACCGCCGTTGTTCTGACACCATAGCCATTCTGCACTTTTGAGACGCTTCCCTACTTCCTTTCCTCGTTTTCGTGATCGTTTCGGAGCTGGTCTACGTGTAGGTGTTCGGTTGGAAAGTTTTGTTCGGGTGTGCTTTTTCAGGGTGACGTTTGGTCGTCAGGTGCTAGGATCCAAAAATAGATGCGTTGGAAAAAGTCTAAAAATGTATTCGAATGCTGTTTTTTTTTCTTTTTTTAGTTTTTTTTGTTTGAAATAATATATTTTCAATATTTTGATAGAAATTTTGAATACGTTCATATAAATATAAATACAATAATCCCCCCTATAACGTCAAGATAGGTTCGTTGTTATAGGGGGGGAATTTAGGAAATCAATAAATGAAACGTTTTCATTTTTCTTTTTTTTTTTACATTTCTACTTGTCAACTCAGCGCAAATGACTTGACTCGCGCGATGAGCGATATCCTTTTGTATTTTATCTCCCAAAATTCGAATCCCAGAAATTGTAGTAATTGTGTTGCTGTACAGTAATCACCTCTATAATGTCTGCAGTGTCCCCCCTATAACGTCATTTTTTCAAATTTTTAAATTTTTTTTCAAATGTATTTGAATAAAACCATTAACTCTTAAAAATATCCAAAAAAAAGAAAAATGAAAATATTTCATGTATTGATTTCCTAAATTCCCCCCTATAACATCGAAACTATCATGACGTTATAGGGTGGATTACTATATTAACCCTTTGCACTCTTGAGAATTTTTCCCGCAACTCAGTGGTTTTTCAAGTATTTTTAAAATTATGATTTTTTCACTAAAAAATAAAAATCAAATGAAAAACTCTTTTTAAAGTTATTTTTATTAAATTTTATATTTTTTACATACTTAAATTTTAAAATTAATTAATGTATGATACTTTTTAAAACAATCTCCTGGATGCCAACTGACCGTTGATTTCAGACATATTTATATATTGTTTTCGTTATCACAGCAGAGATGATGAAAATCGATTTCTGAGGGTTCAAATTATATTCTTGATCAAATTTTATAGAATATGGAGGTAAAATTTCGAAAAAAAAAATGTCGAGTGTGATTCGACACGGAGTTGTGGGAATCAAACGGTTGTCGAGTCACACTCGACGCGGAGTGGAAAAGGTTAACAAAATCAAACTCGTAAATTGTATTAACTTAATATTATTAGTTATTTCCAAGTATTAAGTACTAAACTGCATGTAAACCAGTTTTCGTTTCCATTCCTTATCCTGTATTAATTTTCTCCTAAAACCTCACATCGGCGGTACTTTACCTAACTCTTTTTATCATATATTTTTATTATTTATTACATGTGTGTGTGTTTATCCATAAAAACTAATTTTAAGGCATTACAAATGGCTCATGCCAAAAGGATTTTTTATTATATTTTTAACGCAACTAAATTTTATCTTAATTTAATAAAACAATGCAATGCATACAATAAAAAGCAAGAAATAGTTGAACCTAAAATAAAATAAAAAGAAAATTATTTCATAAATTTGAAATCTTGTTTCAGTTTTTTCAAAAAATATTTTTATATATTAGAGACTTGTCTAATTTTGTGATACTAAACGCTTTTTTGTCATTATCTTATATTTTAAAGTAAAATAATTATAACAAAGCATACAATCATAAAACACCAATCTTCTTTTTCATCAAATCTCTATTTAAATTTTGTAATTCATCCCTATTTTGTGTGACATCTCATGAAATGATCGAATCTGAGATGTTTAATTTCTAAAATGCTAAAATAATTTTCACATTCTTCAGGCCATCATACTCATTCCTGTAAATATTTTATTTAGAAAATTCTATACTCTTTTCCATATACTCTTATTATATCTAATGACAGTAAAAAAAAAATTATTAAATCTAAAACTTTGTTTAACTCATCTAAATCACACGTGTTCTACGCGCAGCAAAAAAAAATCGTCACAAAACATGTTTATAATAGCATCATACATGGACGGTTATCAATAAATATGGTGGAAAACTTTTAGTAAATATAGTTCTCTAAAATACATTGTCATTATTTGAAAAAATCATCTTTCTTCCGACTATCATCGAATTGGATATATCATGAAAATAGACAAGTCTCCCCTATCTATTCTGATCAGTATTTTGAGTAAAAAATAACAATTGTTTATTATAAAAGAATTCCAGAATTTTATGAAACTCAAACTGCTTGTAATCGTACAACACAGGCAACAGTCATAATTTCTCATTTTTCGACTCTGAAAATTGCAGAGGTAGAGGCCGCGGAGGACCTCCTCCCGGATGGATGGGAGCGAGATTTAGGGGACGAGGCTTCGGACCCGGAGGACCGCGTCCGCCTCGTCCATTTTTCGCTCGTGCTCCTCGACACATGCCGCCACCGGCCGGAGGTCATCCTCCAAGATTTCCTCCCGATCATCAACCTTGGGGACATCCAGGTAAATGTTATATAAAGATGTATAAAATTACTCTATGGCTTTTATTCAACGACTGCTTTTTGTTTTCTAGGAATGATGAGTGGCCCGATGGGTCCGTTTGGGCCCCAAGGTATGATGGGCCCTGGCGGGCCACCGGGACCGATGGGTGGTCCACCTCCAAATCATATGATGGGCGGACCGTATGGAGGACCTCCAACTATGGGGCCTCCCCCGAATATGGCAAATATGCAAAATATGGTATGTTTCATTAAACGTTCCTACCAAAAGCTTAATTTATGATAATTAATTTGTGAATTTTTCTAGCCCGGACCAGAATTATGGGTTGAAACAAAATCTGAAGAAGGCAAATCTTACTTTTATCATGCAAGAACTCGTGAAACTACTTGGACTAGACCTCAAGAAGGCCCACACTGTAAAGTAATCACCCAGAGCGAAGTAGAAGCTATGGCTCAAGGACAAATGGGCATGAATGGACCGAATGGGCCTATGGGTCAAAACGGACCTATGGGTCCAAATGGGCCAATGAACCAAAACGGGCCCATGGGCATGAATGGACCTATGGGTCCTAACGGTCCAATGGGACCTGGTGGTCCGATGGGACCCAATGGTCCAATGGGTGGTCCTATGGGCCCCGGGGGCCCCATGGGACCAAACAATCAAATGGGACCTGGAGGACCTATGAGTGGCCCAATGGGGCCAGGTACGCCTATGGGTGGGCCGATGGGAGCCAACGGGCCACCTATGAATTCGAGTGGACCGATGAATATGGGTGGACCTATGGGTCCTAATGGTCCGATGGGACCAAATTCCATGGGTCCCATGGGACCTAATGGACCTATGGGTCCACCCGTAGGACCTATGGGACCTCCTGGAACTCCGATGGGATCCATGACACCGAATTCAGCTCAAATGAATTTTAATCAAAATGGACAAAATCAAGGGTTGATGGGGCAAAATAAAGCTGACGGTGAGCTATAAACATTCTTTTTTCCTATTTTTTTTTCAATGCGACCGTTGCTAAATATCCTCTTGATTCTATAGGCAATCGCAGATCAGATGGTGATTCAAAATCTATTTCTGAAGATGGTGATATAAATATGAATGCCGAAACATCTCCCGGACACCAAATGAATCAATCAGGTTTTTTTTATTGAATCTTTAAATTAAATTTCCATCGCTTAATGTTTTGTACAATTTTTGTTATAATTTCAGATGTTAATAAATCTTCAGCACATTCTCAGCCAGGTCCTCCAGGCCAATTTGCTTTGCCTCCTCCTGGATTTCCTCAATGGGGAGCTCCTGGATGGCCACCTCAGTGGCCTGGTGCTCCTACTGGACCTCCTCCTCCTATTCAGGTATGTTTAACACTTAATAACAATGAAACACTCAATATTATAGCATAAAAGTGCATAATTCAAAACATACTATTTTATAGGCACCACCAGATTTGCTTGCTCGTGCATCTGAATGGACGTCCCACAGAGCCCCTGATGGCCGTACGTATTACTATCACGCAAAACGTCAAGAGAGTGTCTGGGAAAAACCTCAGCCACTAAAAGACCTAGAAGGTAATTTTCACTGATTGAGAATTTTGCATTTTAATCTTGCTTATGTTATATTATTATTGTATAATTTTAGCTTTCCAAAAATCTGCTATGAATAATGCCCCTCCACCAGCAAACATGAACACAATGGTGTCTTCGTCCCCAATTTCAGCTGTCCCAGCTCCGTCTCTGTCTTCTGTAAGACTTTTACAATGGAAGCTTTTATATTTCATTATTTTTTACATTAATTCTGATTTTACCTTTTTTTAAGACTTTAAACAATCAAATTCCTGGAAGTCAGATGAAAATGGATATTGATGGTATCCCAATGAAAAATTCTGGAATGTCTCAGTCTGATGGTATGACATAAAGTATTTACTAATATTTTTTCAAGATTTGTTAAACACAACAATTGCCTTTAAAATTTTTAATATATTTTTGTTAAAGATGTCATAGACAATTTTATTATGCATATATTACGATTAAAGTTTATTTAATTTTGCTAGATTTGAATGGCAGCCAACATGATGATAAAAAGAAATCAGATGCTCAAAAAGATGCCGAGGAAGCATCGCGGATAACTAAAGAAAAAGAACAGAACCAGCAACAATCTAATCCACAACAACCTAAACAGCAAGACAAATCTCGTCCCGTTTCAAGTACACCTATTTCAGGAACTCCTTGGTATATTTTCTCATTTTCAAATGATCCTATTATTTCCGTATCGATAAACCTAACATTCAAATTTTTTAAAGGTGCGTAGTTTGGACTGGAGATGGTCGTGTGTTCTTCTATAATCCAACTGCTCACTCGTCAGTATGGGAACGTCCTGAACAACTACTTGGTCGCGCCGATGTCGATAGAGCTGTCAGCAATCCACCTGAAGTTTTAGCAGATTTACAAGTGAATTACATCTTATTGCTTGTAAAATGTTGATTAATATTATAATTATTAAAATATATATTTTATTATAGAGCGGTGGAAATGCATCTAGCCAGAATCCTTCTAACACCACAGCTGCATCTGGTACTGCTAATATTTCTCAAATGACTGCTGGTGAAAAAAGAAGTGCGGATTCAACTGACGAAAGTGATGGAGATGCAAATTCAGCTACGCATCCCACGCCTGCTAAAAAGTCAAAACAAGACGACAGTTAGTATTTTTTTTTTGTACATCTGCCGGATTTTAACTGATACTTTCAATATGGGCTTAATTTGTAGTCCTACTTTTAATTGAAAAAAATATTCGCATATTGATAGTATTTATGTTGATGCAATCCTGCATTTTTCTCATTTATATAAAACAGTCGGTGACAATTCATCTAAAAAAACTGGATCTACACCAGGAACTATTGATGCTGGCAAAGAAGCAGCAATTGAAGCTGAAGTTCGAGCTGCGCGTGAAAGAGCCACAGTTCCTCTTGAATTGCGTGTCAAAAGTTTCCGTGAAATGCTTGCTGAAAAAGAAGTTTGTACTTATAAATTAAACTTTTTTATCAAATTTGAGAATCATTTTAACTCATAGCTTTTTATAGGTTTCAGCGTTTTCTACGTGGGAAAAGGAGTTGCATAAAATTGTTTTTGATTCACGTTATTTAGTATTAACTTCAAAAGAGCGTAAACAGGTACATATTCATTTTTCATTATTGAATTAACTTTTTTTTCTATTTTAGTAATCGTATATTTTTAATAGGTATTTGACAAGTATGTACGAGAAAGAGCAGAAGAAGAACGCAAGGAGAAGCGAAATCGTCTTCGTCAACGCAAAGATGACTTCAGATCATTATTAGAAGAGGCCAAGTTGCATAGCAAGTATGTGTATCTTTACATTCCTCTTGAAAAATTTGTTGTTTTTAATAATTTGTATTCATATGTGTATATTTTGCTGTTGCTTTTAGATCTTCTTTCTCGGATTTCGCTGCAAAATATGGTAAGGAAGAAAGATTTAAGGGAATGGAGAAAATGCGGGAAAGGGAAAATCTTTTCAACGAGTTCATCTTAGAAGTACGGAAGAGAGAAAAGGAAGAAAAAACTATGAAGAAAGAACAGGTATACACACCTCTTTATATGTTTTATTTTATTTTCAGGCTGATGAGCTTGCTACCAAATTTATGTCGTACTACTATGTCAGACTAGCTGAATTATTAATTTTTCATATTGAAAATCTGACATCGTTTATTTGTACAGTTATAAAAAAATTGATTTATATATGCATGTATTTTTATTTTATGAAACGCAATTTCTTTTCTTATGAGACAATTGATAAATCCTCATGTGGACATTCGAAAATTTTAATAATTTGACTATTAACACTTTTCAAATGAAACTAATACAATGTCTAAATTCAAAATATTTATTATTGATAATTTTATAATTTCCTATAGGTGCAATAGATTTTTATCAGTTGAATAATTATACATCACTTTTAATGACACCATAAAATTTATTTATGAATTGAATTTAGACAAATAGATATTTCACGTTGCTTAGGATATCGGAAAATATATCTATATTTAAGTTGTGTTAAATATTTATATGGAAATAATTAATTCCTAGTACATACTCAATGTGCAAGTGTTTCAATGGTTAGGAGGTGGAGTGCGTCAAACTCGCAGACCTATGGGTGACGGGACTCCGGCACAGAGAGCACACTTGCCTGCAGCCGTGACATGTTAATCCAATCCCGCCGCATGTAATGTATGAACTAAGACTCTGATGTTACCTTTTCAATGGGTTATACGGGTACATATTCTGCAAATCTTCTTGCACATGCATTTTGATATCATGAATCGGTTGTTGTAAAATTATGGCATCTATATCGAAAAATTTATATGTACTTTTGTGACAATATTATATTTCTTGTTTTATAAAATTTGTACAAGAAATCTTGTATGTTTTTTGAAAATTTTCTAATACGCATAAAAAAATCAACAATCTCACCTTTACAGGATATTATTATGCTCAAATATATGTTAACTTCATTGAAAATTTTTCTTTGATGTTTTGACATTATTAAATGTATTTTTGATCTGGGTACTAAAATTTATAATATGTATAAAGAGTGAGGCCATGTTTTGGTAATGTTCCTTGTTTTTGATTCGTTTCCGTACAAGAAGAAAATGCAAATGTGATACCTTGATTCAATGAAAAATATATCTTTTATTCAATGAAACTGTCACTGGGTCAAATTAATTAAATTCAAAATAGCATATATTTTGTATTCAAAATATGTTTGTAATGAAACTATATTTAATTTAATTATACATTTTCAAAACAAATTAAGACAATGCAAAGAATATTGTATTAAGTGTGTAGGGTTTTTATTTTAAGAAAGTATTGTATTTTAATACTATAATTCTGACATACTGTAATTATTATTTTTGCTATCATTTGATTTTTTCTATATAAATAGCTACGTATTGAAATTACACTGAATTTTTGACTAAGTATTTTCATTAAGCTATTTTATTCATGAATTATTTTTGATCATAATGTATAATATAATAAATAGTTAGTCACAACTTCAAAGTAATTTTTCAGTAAAACGTCAAGTGTCAGATAACTAAATTATGTATTATATTTAATTTTAAGTTAGGATTTATATAAATAATTCTGTGAGAAGTTCAATTTTTTTATTAGTTCATCAGTTCTAAATATTTCCTTTCATTATTCAAATCAAGTATAAATATAAACTTTAAATTGATAGTTGTAATATATCATTCATTTTATTTGTAATTTTTATTTTTGCAAAAAATTTTATAGAATCCTAATTATTATTTTAATCCCTAACACTTTTTTCCAGGATTTCATACAATTTTCACTAATGTTTCAGGTTTTTTTCAGGCTATAATATTAGTATAAAAGTATATTTAAGAGTTTCAGAATATGGGTCACCTGTTCGGAGAACTTATGTTTGCTAAATTTTCTTTTCATTCTACTTATTTTTAAATCTAAATTCTTCAATATTCAATCTTTTTATTAACTTCTTTTTTCTAGTTTTTACATGCTGAAAATTTAGCAATCATATACTTAGAACTTAAGCAAGTTTGTCTGTGTTTTGATAGCCATTAACCTATTTGTTTTATTTTCATATTTTTGCCGGGCATTCAAATTCATCAGATTAAGAAGGACTTCTTCACTATGCTGAAAGAATGTAAAGATGTAGACAGACATTCTCGTTGGTCAGATGTAAAGAAGAAACTAGATTCTGATCCACGTTATAAGGCTGTTGATGGTTCTTCAACCAGAGAAGATTATTTCAGGGACTTCATCAAGATATTGAAAGATGAAAGACGTAAAGAGAAAGACAAGGGTATGTATATTTTGTAATGTGCTATTATTTGATTAATTTTTGAAAATACATTGTAACATATAAATTTCAATCATTATTTTTTTGTAGATCGTGAATCCTCCAGAAGCAGCAAGAAAGACAAAAAGGATAAAGATAGGGAAAAGGATCGTGACAAAGAAGATAAAGAAAAGGACAAGTCGAAAAGCAAAGAACGGAAAGATAGTACAAAAGAAGGGGAAACAGAAGTAATATTTTATACCCTTGTTTTTTTTTTTTATTTGTTTTTATTAAACAAAATTTGTCTCTAAAGGGTGAAGAAGAAGAAGATGATGACTTAGAAGTACAGAAACAAAAAAATGAAGCTGCTGCTAGGGAAAAGGCAGCACGGGCGGAAGCTTCAATAAAAGAAAGGGAACGTGAAGTTCAACGTGTTTTAGCTACATCACTTCGAGATAGAGACAAGGAGAGGGAATTTCACAAAAGGGACGAAGCAGTTCAGGTATAATTCATTGCAAAATATTCATATTATTTTTCATTTTTAACTGAAAAATCAAATTTATTTCTAGCATTTTAATGCTTTACTTGCTGATCTTGTTCGCAATCCTGAACTTGGATGGAGGGAAGTAAAAAAACAACTTAAAAAAGATCATCGCTGGACTCTTGCTGAACTTTTATCTAAAGAGGATAAAGTAGTGTTTTATTACTTTTTCCTATCATATAATAAAAAAATCAAAATTTCACCATCATTATATCAATCATTACAGGAATCCTTATTCAATACACATACCGAAAACTTGGGTTTGAAAAGACGTGACAAATTTCGAGAAATGCTTGACGATTTGGGTTCTAAAGTTACACTCACCAGCTCCTGGAGAGATGTTCGTAAATTGGTCAAAGAAGATCCGAGATATGCTAAATTTTCAAATTCTGACAAGGTAATTATCATATAAATAATATACTTATCACTTTACTTTATGTTACATTGAATTAATTTTTTTTTTTTAGTGTGAGCGTGAATTCAAAGAGTACATTAGAGACCGTACATCGATCGCCAAGCAACAATTCCGAATATTGTTGCAAGAGACACGATCTTTAACTCACAGATCATTGGCAGCTGTTTGTGAACAACCTAGTCATCTCTCTGATATAGAAACTCAGCTTAGCCAAGATGCAAGGTATTGATATTCAATCTGTTTCTCATGATATTGTATGAATTATCATTTTCATTCGTGATTCGATTCATTTTATTTTTCATTTTAGATATTTGATATTAGATCATATGTCCGATGAACGGAAGCAATTGTTGATGACTTATTTAGAAGAACTTGAAAAACGTGGGCCACCTCCACCTCCTACTGCATCTGAACCGTCGAGACGATCAACAAAATAAACATCTAGTTTTGTGTGTGATTTAATGTATGTTAAATTTTTTTAAATATATAATACTATAACATATACATGTAGAATACAGGTGGAAACTGTAATGTTTTAATAGTAAAATAGCATCATTTCAATGCAATTTAAAAATTATATGCATGAATATCAATCACCCTAAACATAATTTATATTATAATACATTGTTGAATGTTCTTTAAAAAAACATTTGTTACACAAACTTATTAGCAGCTACTTGGTCCTTGGTTTGATGAAATAAATTTTGTGAAACAGATATTTTACTATTAAGACAATGTGTTTATTTTTTTTACGTATTAATCTTTTATTTTATTTTTAATCGATATTTTTTCATATCATTAACTTTCACATTATTGTTTCGATATGTCAATTAAGCATAATTTGATTATAATATGTTGTTTTATATTAGACCAAAGCTTAAATGAGATAAACATATCTGTGCATTTAATTTAATTCCAATCAAATTATATATCATGCTATTTCATTAATAAAGTTTTCATAGATATATTTTGTTGATTTTCTTAAATTTATTTTTAATATTTGATACAATTCTATATTCGAAATCAGTTTTCACAATTATTAGATTATTGTTCTTTACAATTACCAATATCCACAGTTTTTTGTTTGCCAAAATTGCATTTTTTCCACAATATCCAAATAAAATATATAACCTTTTTCTTGCATACTAAAATTCATGCGAGAGAATATAAATTTTTACTTTTGCATTGTTTTATTATTAATAAACGTTTATGAATATTTTTCCGTTTTTTTTTTAATTTTTCTTTTTATTTATCGTGGGAATTAGGCATTTAAATGGTTTGCATAGGAATAAAAGAATTTCGATCATTGATAAAAAACTTATTCCTAAAAAGAGCGCTCCTGTGCCACCTATAGAAGCTAAAACAGTATACATTTTTTTTAATAATCATTCATTTGGATATAAATTCATATCACTGTGCTTACCAACTAAATCTTCAAAAGTAAATATTATATCTTTATACATCAGAACCTTTGGAGTTTTCAATCCAAATTTAACAGTTGCCCTTATATCAAATACTGATATACGAGATGCATTCCTGAAAATTACAGTTCGTCAATCGACTATTCAAATTATTTTTTTTTTATAAAAATTATTTATTATTTATTACCATACTGATAGCTTCTTTGAATATGGTATATAATTTATTTCGGTACATTGTGGTACGCAAGAACACTTTGCTAGATTTGCTGGAATGTTGATTAAAACTTCCATATTTCGACTAATACAAGACATGCCTTTTACATCACAAGGTTTACCTTCTTCAAATGTATTTTCTTTAAATTATAAAAGTACCAAAAAATATTCATGGTCGGAATAATCAATTTTAATCTTACCGCCTACTATGTAAAAAAACGGTCTACATCCACAAAATACAATTGATAGACGAGTACGACATTCTATTTGACAAAGTGCATTGCTATAAGCCTGAAAATTCAATATATTTAATTTTCGATAGAATTAAGATTTTTATGAGTTGAAACAGAAGAAAAATAAATTTACAGGTATAGTTTTAGATATCAATTCATCTGGATATTTACAACTTCTTTGTTTGACTGTCAATGTTCTGATACTTTTATCAGCCAAAATGTAAGACGCACGAAATTCAGAATCCAATTCTTCGCCTTCTTCTACTATACCTGTCGGATTTGATGTAGATTCGGCTACTTCATATGGAGAATGAACATAATACTGTAATAAAGTTGTAATTAATTCAGAAAACTTTTCAAAATACTTCTCATCAACTTATGTATAATATCACCTGTCCAGTATTTTTAACAATATTAAACCGAGCATAACATTGTTTATTCATATAGTGGCACTTTAATAATTTGTCTTCGTTTGTTGTAGAAGAAAATTCTTTTTTGTTTTTTTTTTGTAATATGTGTGTTTCTATGCTTTGATACCTTTCAAATGAATTAATTAAAAAAATTTTTGAACAATCCTAATATATCAAATTTATGTTCAAACCTATAAATACTTAGAAAATATTGAGTTAAAAGTTTTGCAGAGGCCCATTTCAGTCATAACAGTTTCCCAAACAACCTCATGTTCTCTGTTGTGCAGACTTGTTCGTATTTCAGTACTAGGAACGACCTCGGACACTACATCCATCAAGTTTAAATTTTCGAAGACTGGATCTTTATCGTATTTCCAATAAAGTCTCATATTTGTTCTGAACGATGTTTTTGCAACGTGGTCAATAAACTCGTAATAATAAGTAAATTTTTCGTCATTTTCAGTTACATTCCACATTCTACAATTTCATATATTAAAATGTCATATACAAAACACTGTTAGGAAATTTCAAATTGTTACTTCATACTTCCTTATGTACGCTTTTGCTAATTCTCTATCTATACGACTGGAGAAACATACTGTAACAGCAGGAAATATAGTTGTCCAATCTCTATAATTTTTCTGTATTGATACAACTGTAGGATTTTCGGTGTATCTATTGATTTGTACTTGACAAAAACCCCATCCATAATATGATAACAAAACAACCATTACTATCCACAAAATTCTAGAATACATTTATGTAAAGAATATAACATTTTATATAAAAACTAGTATATTGGCCCGATGTTAATAACATCGGCTGCGGTTTTGTTAAGAAACGGAAAACGATAAAATGTGAAAACCCGATTGTGTGA
>JAOXNN020000082.1:937055-962076 GCA_028571205.2 Hydropsyche betteni
CGTCATTGTGACACACACACACACACACACACACAGACAGACAGATATCCGCTATTATATATAGGGGATAGGGGATATTTTCACATTGAAATTCTTCAAAGCATGTTTATAATTTATGAGTAATGAATAATATTTAAAAAAACACGCATGCAAATGATACCAATATCAAAATTTCTCATTGATATGCATAATATACTATTTTAATCTTATACCTTTCTATGGGATGTACTCCACGTGCAACAATATGTCGGAAACCATGAATGGATGTAGTATCGAAAAAATAAACTATATCATTAAATAATTCTTTAAAAACATTATTTTTTATATAACTTAAAAGTTTAATAAATTTCGATTGATTTTTATCATTAGGACTAAGCTCATTTTTTATATTTTTACGGTAGCATAACAATTTTTGAAAAACGTTAGCGTTACTCTTTTTTTTGTAATATTTTCGACTATCGATTTTTATGACGACCATGTTCTGAATTTAGAAATTTTGTGTCTTACTTT
Source organism: Hydropsyche betteni (assembly GCA_028571205.2). Taxonomy (NCBI): domain Eukaryota; kingdom Metazoa; phylum Arthropoda; class Insecta; order Trichoptera; family Hydropsychidae; genus Hydropsyche; species Hydropsyche betteni. The sequence goes on from JAOXNN020000082.1 coordinate 937,566, forward strand.
TATGAGAGTATAACCGAAAATGATCTGATTTTATAACAAAGATACATTAGGTCCCCTTGAAAAGCTTTTAGTTCCATGAAATTCATTATGTAGCGGTCAAACTTATGAATGGAATTTATACATTAAGATTTTATCATAATGGTACAGTATTTTTTTCATAATTCTTTACATACATTTATTAGATCATTGGGTAATTTATGATTTAAACTTTTTTTACTAAAAGTCAAACAATTTATTAATAATGTCCAATAGAAAATATTATGATTACACAATTATTTCAATTATGATTTTAGAAATTTATTAATTTATACATATTATATATTTAAACAAATTCACTTGAATATTACATATTAATAATACATAGCTCATAAATGACCTTTATTATTTTATGTCAACATTTTGAGATGCAGCATACTTAGCCATTTCCTCCGAGTTCAATAAAAGTCTGCCATGACTATTGTGGACCATTTTACTGCCTTCTTGACCATTTTGTATTGTTGGTAACTCAATAGGTGCACTTTCAACATCCACATTCGCTTTATCGGAATCATTTTGAGATTTATTTCCTATTTCCATCGGTATATTTCCATGAGTTTGGTTCATCTCGTATATTGGCCCCGATTGAGCTAAATTTTTTGACATGTTCCATCCATTATTATTTAAAATATTTTGTTAATTCTAAATTCTATTACTCCATTTCATCATATGAAAAACATTTATAAAATTAATTGTATATTTACCCGTTGGTTTGGCATCCGTACAAACATGGAGAAGAAAAATAAAAATGACCAAACTACCGATCATATTTGCCATCTTATTGTTAGTGTTAGCCCTGGACATTTATTTTATTATACAATCTTAATAATATTTTGATAAAAAAGCTCTCAATACCAATCAGAAAATTATAAGCTCTTCCTTGGAAACTGTTTAGACGACTAACACTTTACTACATGTTTCTTCTTTTATAATTGTCTTTGAAGTTCACTTTCAAACCCTTGTTTAACCAACCATTTATTTCAATAATTTTTACTTTACATTTTTACTTTTTTACTCATGAGGAGTTTGGCATAAGAATTTTCTTATGGAAATGAAATACATCACACAAAATTTATGATACAAACGACAATATGTTTCTTGTGACAGTATTCTTCGAAAAATCAAATATGCAAAGGTTTTAGTGTTTCATATTTCATAAAATATGTAATTGGTAAAAATATACATTACTAAAGGGTTATTTATTCATGATATCATGAATTTAATTGGGCATCGAACAAATTATTATGTGTGTTTTTTCTATTTACTACATATGTATTATATTATATATAATATTATATTTTGACAAAATCATTAAAATAATAATATCAACAAATATAGTAGTTTTTCAATTAAATTTTAAAAAATGTTGATCAATTACCACACAGCCTCAAAATTTTATTTGTAATTCAAAAAAACAATAAAATTTAATTTTTAATTTTACGTTTTATTAAGCAAAAATCGAAATATTATACTTAGTACAATAATTATTTTTCACTACTATTTGAGAACCACTGGTTCTCAATCGATAACGTGTACCATAATTACTGATTTCCGATACACTAAGTAACTTAACGTAATTGCATCAATTTAGCATAAAGCAATTTTATTGATAATGCTAGCAACACTAATAATGGCAGAATCATAATTTGAAGCTGGGGAGAAATTTTCCTCATACAGGATTTCCAATTAACTAAAAATTAACTTTAGTTTGATAATTATTAATAAATGAAATATTTTCATAAATATAATATTTTCCGACAAGAAATAAAAATAAATTTTCCAAATTCTTTCAATATTGCCAATTGTGTTGTATTTACTATATATTGCAATAATTAGTGCCTTTCAATGTTAATTTTTTTCAGTTGAGAAAAAACGATCGTATTGAGCTATTTTTTGTATGTAATTTTTCGTAACTATTTCTCTCACATTGAGTTGATTGGAAAATTTTACTCGTTGTAAATTGGTATCATTCTTATGATTTATCTGTGAATTGTTTTCTTTCTTCTTGAATCCGCAAATACTCAAAATTCCATATCCGATTCGTTCCAAAATGAAATAAATTATTTCTATTCCACTGAGAAAACTGCATCCTAAAAACAATCCAGCAGCTCCACCAAACGACACTGAAAATTTGGAATTTGGAAAACATTTTATTTTAAATTTATTCATATACAAAATATATTTTACCGATAAGATCTTCAAAATAGAAAAGGATCTGTCTACGGAATCTTGAACGTGGAGGCAGAACTAAAACTTTAATAGCACATCTACTTGCGAATGGTCCTCTCCTTGAATTATTCATATGGTTTAAAAATAAAATAATTTCAAATTTATATTTCAAATATATTATAATTTACCAAGTATCTTCTTTGATATATGACAATTCGTAAGTAGCATCCACACATTGAGGCAAACAATTGCAATATTCATAAAATTCACTCTTGTATTTTGCCAAACAAGCCATTCCCTTTACTCCACACTGAAGTCCATCTGATATATTTAATTATGAAAGATTTTTAAAATCTTGAATTGCAAATGCAAATCGGTAATTACAGCAGCATCGTGATTACATTTAATTGGTACGCGTTCTAAATGTGCATAAATTAAATGAGCATTGTTAAAGCTAGGATATTTCAATATAGTAGTTTTAATATTCATGATGGAAATCTATCTATTTCATTATTATTATTTTGCCTTTATAAAATTTAATTAAATATATACAATAATATTATTGATATTGATGTAAATAATAATATTGTTGATAAGATTTTAATAAACAAAAACTTTCACTTTCTATTTCATGGCAATTTCTATTAGATTTTGATAAAATTTATGAATATACAAACGTTCTTGAAAATAAAAAAATGGCTTGCATCCACATAATTTAAGAGCTAACGAATTTCTGCAAGCACGTCTACATATTCCTGGGCTGTATACCTAAAAATAAAAATAAAATAAAAATTTAATTGTAATCACCGAACAAATTTTTTAAACAAAATATTCCTTTTACTTCTTGCTTTTTGGTGATCGACTCTGTATGATATCTACAATTTCTTTGAACAACAGTCAAAGCTCGAACTTCTTCGGACGATTTCGTTTCCATCACTTTCCAATCAGTATTGAATTCTTGAGATGGACACGACTTTACGACTATATTCGTTGTCGTATCAATAATTTCGTACGGAGAATGTACATAATACTATAAATAAATAAAGCAATAATACCACAAAAAAACATTTAAATTCTCCATTTTATTTACCTTTACACAAATATGATTGGCTTCCATTTTAGCATAACATGGATGTGTTACATACTGACAGGTAATTGGCTCGAATGTCGATTGCACCAAATCATCTGGTGTACTAAAAAGAATATGTAAATAAATTCAAATTTTTAATATTTTGATTTTGAAATTTCAATTGGCAAACCTGACTCTATAGTCTTGGGAAATTGCTGAATTTATAGTGTAGCATATTCCCATATCGGTCATCACTTTGACAAAAGGTATATTTAAGCTTCGGTCGAACCAATTAGAAGTCACATTGAAAGGTGTTGACACCTTAGATAAATAAAAGATTATTTTTGAATGAAATACATATTATCACATTATAAAGAATGAGTATTGTGATAAAATTATACTTCTACTGCTATTTTGTAAAGATCAATGTCATTAAGACTATCATCATTTTTGTACTCTTCAAATTGATCCAAATCTTTCATAGTAGCATTCAAAACAACTTCTATAAACTTCATATAGTAACTGAAAATGAATATAGTTAATTTTTTATTCTTGAGCGTTAATATTTTCATAGAAAATATGCATCAACCGAAATTTGCCGTCGCTTTCTTTTATATTCCACGTGTTTTCTATGAACTTTGCAGCTGCATATGGAGAAAATCTAGTTTCCAAACAAGCAGTAATAGCAGGAAATGTATTATTCCATGTTCGATAATCTTTTTCTAATGATAAAACAGTGGGATTTTCCACATATCTTTGCCATTGTTGTCTGCATAATTGAACAGCTCCCAAAGCAGCAAGAATTGTTGCAATCGCCCAGCCTATTCTTTAATTTACATATAATTTTAAAAATTGAATAATGTGAAGCGTGATTGATTTGAAAATTCTTGTGATGAAAATAAAGCAGATTTTATAAATAATTTTATACTTTTCTAATAGATGTCTCTCTGGTGCTACAATATGATTAAATCCATGTATCGATGTTTCATTACAAAAATCTTCGAAAAAATGTTTAATCGGTTTAACAAACTTTTTAATTTTGGTGAATTTTTCTGTTTTTTCTTTATCACTTTTATTTGACGGCAAAGAGTCATCATAATAATTGTTCAAAACGTTTTTTCCGGTATCTTTTTGTTTATTTGCATAAGTGGATCGAATATAATACACATCATCCATATCAAAAACGTGAATTGATTCGTTTATATTTACGGCTACAGAAATTCGATAAATATTATATTTATATAATAAATTAAAGCTGCTACATAAATATGTGTAGTTTTATACAAACCTTTTGACTTTCTTTCAGTGTGTTCGCTAATAGAACTGACTAGAATTTTTTCCATACATTTACTAACCCACTAATTAAAAGTATTTCCCTTATAACATTCGTGCATGAATAGTACATGCAATACATGGATTTTCACTTAACGAAACGACTTTGTACAATTTTATGTGGATAATTTCGCTCACGTCAATTTTATCAGTTTTAAAAAAAACTTTCACAGCTTTTCAATATTTTTTTTTTTATTTTTTCCAATTGTTTGTTTATTGGTATCACTCTGAATAAGTGCATCCAAAATTTGATTTTAAATATCAAATGATCAATAATAATTTAGAAATGTTCAAAAAATAACAACAATCAGAATGCAGGAAATAAATGTATTAGATAGCGGAAAAATATGAAAAAATACAAATTAAATAAAAATAAATGAGATATAAAAAGAAACAAAAAATAACTACATTCAATGTGACTTCATTCACAGTAAAATATCAATCGTAACGGAAAAAGTAAATAAGCATAAAAAAATAAACAAATTGAACAACACGTATTTCATTGATTTCTTTTTATCAATAATACATAAATATAAAGAATATATTCAATATTATATGAATGTTTTTAGCTTTTTCCGATAACGGTTTCAAAATCAAAAATGTATTACATAGCACAAATTTTGTGCGATTCGTATAAAATAAAAATTCCTGCTATTAGCTCATGAATAATAAAGATAATTTGAATTTAATACAAATTACAAGATATATGAAATGTTTTAAACGACAAGAAATAAACAAATAGTATAAATATTTTATACTAATGAGTAAAATATATTTCACTTTGAAAATATTAAAATACCGGTATTTTTCTAACTGAAAAAGTATAGTATTACACCTAATTATGGTTATATAATATATAATATCTATATTAATATTTGAAAATTTACTTCTAAATTTATTAAACAAATATATAATATATTGCTATAAGATACGGGAAACAACATCCACCAAAAATTCTTCAGCAGATCAAAGAAATTAACACATTTCAAAGGAATGTGGATTTCCATCTAAACACGTAATATTGACAAAATGTGGAATTATAATTATATAATCAATGCATTGATTATATTCACATACAGTATATTGAATTTTTATTTATTATTACATCATATAAAAGTAATCACCACTTATAAAACATGAATATGACAAAATAATCATAATAAATTTCTTCTTAATTTTGCAATAACCTGTGCTCTTATATAATTTAGTTCTGCCATTATATCAATCATAAAAATAATTATCATCATAAATTGATATTAACATTTGGTTTTCTTACATACACAATTCTTTATAGAAATTAATATTCAATATTGCCAGATTGACGAAAAAAATGAATGAAATCTTAAAAAATTCAAAGGATTTGAATTTATCTAAAATGTATGTTAAACGTGCAAAATTGTTTTTGAATTGAAAATGGCATTGTAAAAGTGTTTTTCAATTACTGTGAATTCATAATAAAATGATATATCGATTTATTACTGTTCAAAAAAATCAGTAACACTTTTTATACTCATTTATCGTGCACAACAATAAGTTTATAAACATAAATTCAACAAAATTATTTGTAAAAATTTCAAAATCGAAAATCAAAGACATGGTATCGACAAAAAAATACAAATATGAGAATTGCATACATTCAGACAGAACCAGCTGAAAATAAATACACATGAGTGTTGATGTATTAAAATATGAAATCATATTATAAACATCGCACACATCTAGATAAATAAACTATAAACATTTTAGCGTTTAAGCCAAGACATTTTAGTAAAAAAACATCTAAATTTTTAGAAACATTACAAACTTTACATTTTGTTTTCAGCGTACAGTATCCAATCAAAAATATAAATGATAATTGATTACGATAAATGAGTATTTTTCTTCAGATATGGTTTATTGATCAGTATTAAGCCAGTTTCCCAGTTCTTGAGAACCGGTGATTCTGCGCGGGAGGCTCACTCTCCTTTTTGGAACAATTCTCAATTGTTTCAGTTGAGAAAAAGTGGGCAAAAATTCTGAAAAATATTTATGTAAGACATTTTCAAGCATTAAAAATCATTTCATAAGACTATTTGATACGGATTTGAGTCTATAATAATTTTTGTTCGACTCGATAGTTTTTTTTTTTTTTTTTTTTTTTCAATCAATGAGAAGCATAAACCTATTATTGTGCCTTATGAATTTCGTACCTGGTGGTTTTTCTGGACAATACTTAATAGTATGAGCATTATCGCCGGTAGCTCCGCAACAAGGGCATCTAAATGTCCTCAGGACTGGGCAAGTGACCCTTCCGAATTCATCTTTCAACTCGTGAGTCCTGTAATAGTTCACAGGCTCACCGTTGTTGCGACAAAACACGCACTCCTGAAAAAATAAAATACAATCATATCGAATCAAAGTGTTCTATCAATTTTCAAAATTGAATGGGTCGAATATCAAAATAATTACAACGATGGTTTTATTCCTGAGCTGGTTTAGTTTCAGCAAATTGAGTCCGTTGATCGACTGCATATTGTTGATCGTCGGACGAGCGTACTGATTGGTTGCGTTCAGCTGCCACAATTGTTCAATATCTGAAAAATTCAATTACAGTCATTGACAAATATTTTATAAAATAAATCAATTTGGGCGATGAAAAATATACGAACTATTGAGAGCAGTGTTCGGATTCAGAGGACCTATGTCCTTGCGAACGAATGGCCACGAAGCGTCCTGTTGATTCGCCGTCGGTTTATCCAAAAATTTCCTCAAACCTGCTCCGAAATGTTGCTGGAATTCTAACATATCAATATTGGTGAGAGACGCCGCATTCGATATTTCTGCAAGAAAATATTCATTTTAACATTCTCGAATTTTCGAAACGATTTGTTTCTGGCATTGTAACAAAACCGGTTTTCGTCGACGACAATACAAAAAAAAGATCGCAATAAAAAACGACACCGACGTCGTACCTACCTACTTATTGCGACGTCTGGCTTGGCCCATCGAATCAGGTAATAAAAAACACGTAGCGAAGACGAGATTATGAAAAAAATAAAATGGAAATATTCATGAACTTCCGTATGTACCTTTAGAGAAATCATTGTTGACTGACGACTGTGGTACAGTTCCGCAGAGACTGCAAGGTTGAGGTTGAACCTGAACCGATTGAGAAACCACTTGGCTGTTCTGGGCCTGGACTCCTGGAGTCGATCCTTGATTGTTCTGGACGACTGCGGAGTTGGGTCCTGCGCTGCCTTGCGAGCTGCGAGACGATGTCGACTCCAAATCCTGGCCATTGGCTCTGAATTCCGCCATCACGTCTTCGTATTTGGGTGTGGAAGTCGCGTGGGCTGCGGGTTCTGCGAACGATTACGAGGCGAAATTAATTCCTCCTGCTTTTTTTATTGAAACGCTTCGGTCGCGAGTGGCGCGCGCTGATTGGTCAAGAGCGCGGACCAATCGCGTCGCGCCATTCTAGCGTGGGTATAGGCGTGTCGTTTGCGATGTTGCATCTTTTTTTATAGCCGCGATTTAAATTTTAACAAACATTTTCATAAATATTAATAAAATATACATAAGTAATTTTCAAAAATGATTTCTATATTTTAAATATTGAAAATTCTCAAATGAATAATTTCGCTACAGTCGATGAATAAAATATCAATGTTTTTTTGTGTTTTTTTCAATCTTGCATCTCTTTCACCCTTATAAATATAAATGTGAAAAGAATGAAATGACAACACAAAATCGAAGCCACATTACCATGCGACAATAAAACAGGTAACACTTTTTTCTTTATAAAATGTTTCATAATTAACTAAATTTACAAAGATTGATTAATTAAAAAATACAAAATCACTTAATTTGCTATATTCAACCAGAATCAATAAAAAAAAATCATGAGGAAAACGACATAGACAAAGAGTCACTGGTCACCAAACCATAAATTATGCAACGTTGCAATATTTGTCCCCGCCGATTTATAATTTGAGACGACTTACCGACCATCTGCATCCAAGCTGTCGACATTTGTGTTCCGTTTTCGAATGTTCTGAATTCAGAAAAATACGTCCTCAAAGTTGTGACGTCTAAATGCGACTGTTGTCATTTAATTGATTGGTCATTATATAGAGCTGGTCGTAGAAAAAAGAGAGGTGAAGGAGGAGGGGATTTTAATTGTGTTAGAAAATAATTGTAGGTACCCACTTTTTTTCTGTGATCGAATATTATCATGTGTACGTTGTATTACAAATTTGCTATTTGCGTAATGAAAATTTTAATTGTAAATCGAGTTTTTTTTTCCATTTTACTACGATATTTTTGAATCGATGCGGTAAATTGTTACAAAATGTAGCTCTATAAATATATTAAATTGATTTTATACGATACTTGACTAAATTACCGATTGTGAAGATATTTAGAATTAGTTATTTATAAAATTACTTATATTTTTTTCTTCCAAATCAATTCAATATGTCATAGGAATATATATGTTCATATATGATTGATTGTAGAAAAACAACATTATTTAGAGTTTTTCGTGTTTTGTAGTTGATTATCTTCATCATTTATTCATATTTATAAAAACGAGTAAAAATCAAAAAAAGGAAAAAATATCATCTTTGAAACCAAACAAAATGTTTCCAGATCCGCCATGTACACGAATACATACATACTACGCAGAAAATTTCCAGACAACCTTGAAATTGTCGTTCATACGAACGAGACGTCTCGAATATTATAACGAAACCAACACGTCTCGTGAGTCGTCTCCATAATATTTACGCATAAAACAATTTATCGTTACGAAAAAATAAATATTACAATTTTTTTTCAATTCGAATTCGACTATAGGAAAGTACATTAAATCCCCCTATAACGTTAAGGCAGATTCCACGTTATAAGGGGTTAAAGTTTTTGAATTTTAAATTTATTTTGACATTTTTACGTGTTGACTGCTTGTTTCAAATGTATTTGAGAAAAATTTAAAATATCTGATTGTGAGTTTGAATGCATTTGAACGATATAAGGGAGAACGTTATAAGGGGGTTTTCTGTATTATAAGATCATCGTCATAGTGATCAATCAAATTAATTAGTACTTTGAATTCTTGTTGATTTGTTTAATTTGAATTGTAAAATGTCGAATTTGAAGGATAAAAACTATCGTTGAAACCGAACAAAATAAAAAGGTCTTCAAATTCACCATGTTGCCGAATGTACGTTGGAAATCTCCAGACAACCTTGAAATTGTCGACCATACAAACAAGACTTCTCAAATGTTATGACAAAATAACACAATAAAATTTAAATTTTTTAATTTTAACAATATATCATTGCGGAAAATTGCAATCCATCGTCGATTATTGCAGTTTTTCATTGTATGCGATCACATACCATCGTTCAATTAATATTTTTAAACATGAGATAATTTTCGATAAATAAGTGCCCTAAATTTTGATAATATAAAAAATATACATATATTCTTGCAAAGGACGTTAAAATATAAATACATCAAAATAAATATTCCTTCAACAAAATCGTAAGTCTGATTAATTATCATAAGCAAGTTGATTAATACTTGCATCGATACGTTTTCTTTTTAAGGTTATTTTTTTGTATCGGCTTTGATGACGAGGATTACAAATTAAAAAAAAATAATTTATCATTTACAATAAAACAAAAAATGTTTGGGAAGGTGTACGAAAGGGCACGTAGGCCACGAACGACCCTTCAGCGCGTTTTGAATTTGCACAACCGTTAGTTGAACGTCGGCTTCCGAGCAGGAAAGTCTTCTTGCAAATTGGGTAAGTCTTCGTGCAAATTGAGTTTTCATATTTCTTACTTCTGTGTGTATTATTTTTGTATTATTGTTAGTGTCTTGTTTGTATAAGTGGCATAGATTCGTAAATGATTGAGTGTATTTTCTGTTATTATGTCTTTGTTTTGTGTTTTCAGAAATAACCGTGAGAAGAAAATGGCGCACAATGAGAGTGACGATTTAGACTATTTAAACGATGAGATCAACGAGTACAGAAAACGAGGTAATTTTATCGATATTTCTATTTTAGTATTTCTTTTTTTTTGCTCATAAAACTTTCGAAACTCAATTATTTTTAGAAATTAATGATAAATATTTAAAAAGCGCTACAGGTAATCCTTCCTCTCGTGTACTCGCACGCTATCAAGGTACGTATATATATACTAATGAAGACATAAAAACTACCTAAATCTTACTTATGGCTTACTTAAATCTTTTTAGTACGCGATAATCAAGTGTTGGTTTGGAAACCAATACATACCAATACCGAAAATAGCTTTGAACTAGCCAGAACGTTTCCATTAAATGATAAGCCAACCGCAAACAACGATAGTCAAAATCACCCTGGACCTAAGGTATTTTTTCCATCAAATATTTCTTTGAATGTTTTTGGATTTTGATCGAGCACTAATTTATAATTATAGGAGTGTAATTTTTGTAAAAAAAATAAAGAGCCGTCCAGTGTATTCAATAGCCACAACTTGAAAGACAGTAATGGAAGAGTCTTGTGCCCCATTTTGAGGGCATATAGATGTGAATTGTGTGGAGCAACTGGAGACGTTGCCCATACCAGACTTTACTGCCCCATAAACATGAGTAAATCAATAGTTTATATTTGATAAAATTGCTTAGTTAAATAGTTAACGATAATTTTTTTTTTCATTTCAGGATATAGATCAATTACGAAGAACCCTACGTTTCATATGGCCAACGGAAAAATTCGAAAATAATTTTAATTTTTTTTTATTCTTTTCTCCTATTTTTTAGCTCGTTTCAGATTAAATTATGCAATATAATAAAATTTATCAAATGTGTTTAATTTGATTCAATTCAATACCTATAAATTTCATGTGTTGTAATTATCGTTATTAGCAACTAAATAAATGCTCGATATAACTTTCAACATTGAAATGTATTAATAAATATGTAATATTTATATTTTTCTGTTAAACTTGTATTTTCTCGTTATATTTGTAACAGTTTACTATTATATTTGTATCTTAAAATATTTACAAGTAATAATGTGAACTAGTAAAAATTGAATAAAAAACCTATTTTTATTTTAAAAAATTAAATTAAATTTTTAGTAAATAAATGAAGTAACATCAAATAAGTTTTACAATAAGTTTCAATATTTCTTATGCTTATTTGTCGTTAAAAATTTGCAAAAAAATAAAAACAATCAAAAAAAATTATCTGCCTATACCCAATTTTAAATTTCTCGAAAACAAACAAAATAGTTATTTATTTCTATTTTAATAGTTATTTATTTATTTACAAATTATTTTCATTGTTAAGTGTCATATTGTTTTCAAACAAACGTATCACATATTCGTTCATAATTTTTTCTGTATCTACGCATGCGGGACTTATTTGATTAGTATTTACAACAGGCATTGAAGTTGTTGGATTATTTAAATTCTTATTACGGTTTTCTGAAAATTAAATAAACGTTTACACATATTTGATGACGGTTTATGTGTGTGATAAATATAATACAGAAGACGCTTACCAGAATTATATTTTGAATTTGTTCTCGAAATCTGATTTTCGTCATTATCGATTAAATCCAATAGTTCTTTTACAATACGTTGATAATTCTCTTCGTGAATACATTTGTATTTGCAATCACAGCCCCATAGTTGTGAAGAGGTTAGTTGATCTTTGACATTTTCTGATTGTTTGCCAGACATTTTGATCGTGTGCCTAATTAGAAATATAAATCAATAAATGTAATAAGTTCATAATACAAATATACATATTTTTTTATACAACAAATAAGTAAATTAAAAAATATTTTTGACAATTCGGCTACAAGTGTTTTTTTGCAATGATTGAATTTAAATATTCAAAAACTAACTATTATACTTAGGTATATTATAATTTTTGATCTACTCACAAGTTATACTAGAATAATGAATGTCAAAAATACTTAAAATACTTACTTTATAGGAAAACTGGTGTCTGATGGTGTACAAGAATTGTTTGTAACTGTTCACTTTTCAGTCATTTAGTTCCTTTTATAACGATACTGATTAGTTACTTGTGTGAAAGCAAGTAAACAAATATTTGCAGGCTTTTCAATTTCGCGTCTTTCTATTTGTTTATACTTTGAAAGTTGTTTATAGTAACGTAGATAAAATTGGTCAATTTTGCTATTTTTCTTTTATAATGTAACTTAATTTTCTATTAAAATAAATAAATAGGGAACATTGCAAGTAGATAGCTTTATGTAAATTATAAATTGATCAAATCAAATAATAATTATGATAAAATTAAAGCGACACACATACAAACATTACAATGATAACCATAAAGAATAATTGATGAATTAATATTAGATTTATACTCATTTCTTTTTAATAAGTTCATTATTTCAAAGTTCTCTGTTGTTTTTTTTGCAATTTTTTAATTGATCATTTAAGAATATTTGGGACTGAATCATTTTATTTCAATTATTATTATTATTATTATTACAAGTACAATAAATTTCACAAATATTAATTTTTTTGTAAAAGTGCTTAATATAATACAAAAAAATCGGCTAACATGAAATAATACTATACTTCCGACAGAATCTGTGAAATTTCATTTATTTTCTCTTGCAAAATATAAAAAAATCGTTATAACATGAAAATATTTCGCATTTTGAACGAATATTATAAAACGTATCTATTTATTGTTGGAAGCTGCATTATCATCTAGATGTTTTTACCCTTTTTTTCACTAGATCTGCAATTTTTTCGAACACGAAACAAAAACGCAAAGTTTTTGCATTTGAACGAACAAAATTTACTTAATGTTAGCAGCCAACGGCTTAATCACCCAGGTGTTTTTATCCTTTTTCACTAATTGTAAATCTACAATTCTTAAGCAATAATATCTAGATACCGCTTACTTTTAGGTAAATACAATGCCAATTATCAAAAAATTTTAATCTATAGACAGTCTGTCTTCAAAACCAAGGTCGAATTTTGTATTTTATGAAAAAATTGTAATTTAGTTAAATTATGTATGAAACTATGAAACCAATATAAATTATACATACAACCAATAAAACATATGTGATAAGTCATCAAGTTTCAGCACCAACATATTTATTTTTATTCATGTTGAATTTTTTTGATTCAATTTTTTTTTATTTATGTCGCGTTTTGCCTAATTGTCATAAAATTTAGTAAAATGTCTATGCACTTTTTTATTTCAAAGAAACATCGTTCAATTATTTTTTAATTGGTTATTTATAAAAATATTTGTATATGATATGATACTTAATGATGATTTAAAATTTCTAGAACATAAATTGATAGCCATGATTTTAAGGATGGAAAATTTGATTCCATATATTGTTTAGGATCATGCAGTGAGGTCCATATCCATATTGACAAGTTTCACAAGAAGTAAAACTCATAAAATTCTAAAAACATTGAAAATCAAACTGATTTAATTAATGAATCACGTTTTTTACCAAAAAAATAAAGCGGCTTTTACATTGAATGATGTAACGACGCCAATAGGTGAATGCATTTGTGGTCCAATTACAAAAAAGTTAATCATCGAATTTGAAGGAATCATTGGTAATGGTTCATTTCCAACATCTCCAGGATAAAACCCAAATTCTAAAAAAAAAAACAGTTTTTTTTTATTGTTACTAACTTTTTACTGTATATTAAGTACAAGAAACCATTATTAAATATATTCCGATTTAAAAATAAAATAAAAAAATTAATATGAAAAGCACTTTCACCTATCAATCCATAGTCTTGATTTTTTAAGTTGTTGCGGTTCTTTAGTTTATCCAAATATGGTTTTTTTGGAAAAGTTACTAATTTATTTTTCAATTCCATTATTTTAGTCTTTTTACAAATAGAACCGTGTTTATCTTTTCTTTTTTCTATAATATTGAATATATAATAATATTATATTATTACACTCATCATTTTTTTAATGAATATTTATATGTCCTATATCTTTTTACATACCAGTATATCCCATATTGAATAATTTAAGTACATATTCATACACATCATCGTAATCAGCCCAGTTATAAATTTCAATGACTTTTAGAATTGATCGATCAATATTTTTTTCAATGAAATCTTTCATTATGCCTCTACGAACTGAAAACTTTCATTATTGATTCATCCATCGTCATCGATTACCCAATCAAATTCGAATATACAAAAACTATCGACTAGCCAAACTCGGATGATGAAATTGTATTCGTAAATCAAAATGTTTAAGCTCACTCTTTTTTATGTAAACAGAATCCATTGACAAACGCAGATTTGTCTTCACAGAACCGCTTCTTTCTGCAGTCACAAAACAAATAAAATGCATTATTGTGAAACAATCATATGAGTGACCCAAATACCCCCACTTTTTACGCAATAAAAAAACATACGAATCATCATTTAAATTTTTGTATAAATCATTTTGTTGTTTTGAATTTATGCTGATACAATACTATTATGCAATATTATATATCAACGACTGTCACAATTAAACGTTCAATAGAAATGAAAATTCTTCTATTATATTACAGCGATTTCCATTTAATTAAGTTTGCGTTTCATTTCAATTTTACTTATCCATTATCTACTTATTATCTACTTCCTGTGTCAATTTACTTATAAAATAAAATCAATTTACTTAATCAAATCTTTTCTAATTCGGCTTATCTTTAAATTGTCAATTCAATTAATTAAAATCGTGAAATATTTTGTGCGTGTGTGTGTGTGTGTAGGAAAAGATAATATTATACATTTCATAAATAACATATTGAAATACATGGATTTTGATAAAATATGTTTATTTTACTTAAAAATCAATTATAAAAAAAATAATTAAATATTAGAATATTATACATATTACGTTCAAGATAAGTAAAAAGATACAATTACATATCAAAATATTTACCAATTCATTGATTGATACAAAAATCATAGGAAAATATAAAAAAAACTTCATCAATAATCAAGTACAATTAACACCAACGTAATTATCTTGTAAGTCACAATTGATTAACGTCTTCCATCAGGTTTTGTGGTTGCAGAACACCTGTGCTTCAAATGGCCATATCCCAAGCATTTCGTGCATTGGTAGGAACTTAAATATAAACACTGTACCCGTCCTTCAGAGTCGTATAGATCGTGTGAGGTATAAATGGAAGGATGCATTGCTTTATCTCGACAGAACGAGCAAAAAAATTCTCCTGTGATCTGTGATGAAAATTTAAAGGAAAATTATAAATTTGCTAAGAACAATTGTATTTTTGAAAATTATCTAATTGTAAATATATGATTCAATTATCGTACTTCGTATTTTGGAATGCCTCGCAACGATATTTTCAAGTCAGCAATGAGGTTTCTCACACGATTGCTTCCATCGCGTGACACTTCTATAATAAAATTGAAAAACAGGTATTAATTAAGGATACTTAACATTTAAATTATTGGGTCGAATTTTAATAGGAAATTTACCTTCCAAATCGATGGTTTGCAAAATATTCATTATTTCCATGAAAAGTACTTCGTCGCTGAATACTAGCGGGTTAATATCACTAATTATTTGTGGCACAGTTTTCCCACAACTAAAAAGTTTATGGCACATGTCTTCAACCAAAGATTGGCGAATACCTGAAACAATCCAACATAAATTAATTCATATTCGAAACTAAATAGAAAAAGCTTTTAATTTCTCCACGACAACCCGATGCGTGTAATAATTAAAGCTAGTGTTACAAATTAAATAAAACAGCTACTTACATAATTCGAAAGATCCAAACTCCATTATTAGATTTTTTTTGACAAAAATTTTCTAGAGATGATTCACCTTTGAAAGCTGAATGCAAACTGAATTGTTGAATTTCGACGGCCCGCACTTTTATACGCCTTCACAGTCCCCTCTCTATTTTTTCCAAAATGAAAGCCTCTAGTGTTCAATCATGTCCGATTGTATTTATTCGATTTGAAATAAATTTTGAAAAAAAAAAAAACATTTCAGGATAAAATAATAAATAATTCATCTATTTTAGTAGAAATAAAAACTAAAAAATTTGTCGAAAAATAAATTTATTCATGAATTTTACAAATATCACACAAAAATTAGGTAAGTATCTACTCTAAATAAAATGTGTAAAACATTATTGTATAATTAATCATCAATATAATAAGAATTTTATATCTAAATTGATTAATAATTATTATTTTTCATATCTGCACATGAGTACTCAATTATCATTTAAAAATTAAGTTTTAGAAACGAAGAAGATAAAAATCTTTAATTATAATTGTATAAACAAATGATTTGAAGTGTTTTAGAAGCAGAAAAATAATTAAATTAAAATAAAAAGACTTTTTCTCTTCAAATGTACTGCGATTATCTTTGGATCATTTCCGACGATGAATAACCTTAAAATATCCAAAACAACAATCAAACAATAGATAAAATAAAAAAATAAATAGAAATATGTTCATACTCACTTGAATTAGACTTTGATCCGAACTGAGAATCAGTACTGGTTTCAGAATTTTTTTCGAATTTGGTACCACATTTTGTTTCAAATTCAGATGAAGACCCAGATTCAGAATCGAATTCAAATTCAGATTCAGTCTCAGTTTTTTGTTCGATTTTAGTTTGAGATTTGTGTTCAAGTTCACGACCTCTAAATGCAAGAGAAGTTTTTGGATTAGGATCTGGTACCCGAACAGTAAGCTTGACATCAAATTTTTTCCAGTATTCTTTTTTGAGTCCATCATCACACCATTTTAACCATTTTTTATGTTCCCTTATGCTGATATTTTGATCTTTATCAATTATAATTTTGTTTTGATTATAATCAACTGAAAAATATATTTGTTGAAATTTTTAGGATTCATAATACATTGATGCGAATTTAAAATTGACGATATTCATAACGAAATTAATCTGGTAAATACCAGGTACAAATCAGTTAGTAGGAAGCTTTTAACGAATCGATACAAAAAATGGAAAAAAACATTTGAAAAAAAATAGGTTTTTACAGATAACTATCGCAAAGAAGGAAGTATTAAGGATAAAGAACCAAATTTACTTATAATAAAAAAAAATCGCATGAATTTAATTTATCATTTTCGAGAACATTCTAACGTTCATAGAATAAAATATAATATTTTATGAGAAGATTAATTTCATATAATAATTTTCATCGATATTTGATTACATGGAATGTAAGTGTTGTATCAATTCAATATCACATTATATTTTTTAAATTAAATTTGGTATTGAATTTCCAAATTCAAAATTAGATAATAAATCGAATTAACATATAACGTAATAACAAAACAAAATCATCACCTGGAGACTTATCATTTACATAAATTTCATCTTCATTCCCAGGAACAATTATTTCATCTTCACCTAAAATCTTGAGGATATTCATGACAAGATTTTTCTGGGTACTGAGCTCATGAGAGCAAGACACACAAGTGCAATTATTAACCAGCTCATGTCTCGGCTTCATTCCCAAAGTGTCGGATTTTATGGGATTGTTACGTCGAAGGTAAGACAAAGGATCGGTAGTGGTCAAATAAGACAATGGACTTTGCTCTGTTAACATCCAGCTTGGCATTAATCGGATATCTACAATGCCGGTCATTTTGTAATAGAGAATCATGTCCTCGAAGGATCTGTTCAAGCCGATGCCGAAGAAACTCATCTTCTGCAAAAAAAAAACCAGCATAAATGTATGGTTTATTGTGAAAAAAAAAGATTTTTGTTTGGTAATGACAATTATTTTGTAATATCAAATTATCTAGAATTTGAGGGTTGAACTAAAAAAAAAATCATAGTTTAAATTCAATATTCATTAGTTAGTCACTCAAATTAAATATAGAAAGAAAAATGAATGGTGAAAATTGTCATCGTTGCAACAATAATCACTTAAATTTCGTAAATAAAAACACAGGTAAAGATTATTATTTTAGAAAATGCTCGATGAAAGTGTTCGATTTCAATAATACGTATTTAATATGAGTCCTAAAATAAAATAATAAGGGTGATGAGGACATTTCAATATAACTATTTTCATTTCTGGATAAGAATATGAATGGGATTATAACTTTCTATCGAAGTTCGCAGAAGTATAAAACGAAAGTTGTTTATATTATCAATTTAAACTGAATAATGCAAAAAAATTTGAATAACCCTTCAAACTGTTTTCTAAATTAAAATAAATATATATAATAAAATATGGGTATGGATAAATTATTAAATATGTATACCTGTTGTTGTGATGTTCACCCGTTTTTTATGGTATTCAAACGAAGTCTTCAAATATTTTTTGCGTCGAAGATAATTTTCTTGATCAATATTTACATTGATCGCGTCAATAATTTATGTTCTGAAATTGGAAAAGGTTAATTTTACTTTCTCGAAAATATCATGATTTTATTTTTTATATATAATAAGAAAATGAATGGAATAATATAAAATTAATTAAAATTACTACTTACAGTTATGACTGATGGCTCATTTCGATGACTTCGTAGAATTGAATTAATTTACCAAATTTTTTGCATTATAAACTAAAGTGATATTATGAAATTGTAGGTCATTGAAAAAAATTTGTGCGCTATATTATATATTATGTTAATAAATACCTGTTAATGGTTGGAGAATATTATGATCATTAAAACTACCAACTTATATTTGTCACTTTAACATTAAATTATTGCTGAAATTTCTAAACAAACGCAAATTCATCCATGTGTTGATTTTGTTTTTTTTTTTATAATTTCATAAAATTATTTCAGTGATTGTACTTTTTAATATTTTAATATTTTATAAAATTTCCAGGTTAAACATTTATTACTACAATAAAATTATGTTTTATAAATCTAATTTACAAATAAGCGTAATATCAAAATTGGTATAAAAGGGACTCTCTATTCATCGCTACTGATATCAACGGTTAAAATCGATAAAGTATTATTTCATACCTGAAATATGATAGAAACGTTAATTGACACTTATCAGATTGCAATAGTAAGAAAACGATTACCAATATATTTACGTGCATAAATTATTGTTCGTGTAACTTTCTCTTTTATCGAGACATATTTTTGAAATTCAAATCAAATTAAGTGCGCATTTACTACTGACTACTAAGTTTGACATGTAAAAATTCAAGCCTTAACCGATTGAAACCAGCGAACGATATTCTCGCGATTTTCAATCTATATTGATAGTATACCGTGTTATGACTCTAAAAGGGTTTTGCCAATGTGAACAAATCGATGAATTCAATAAATTATAATCTTTACTCAAAAAACTTCGCGGAAATTCAAAATATTGTAAAAAAAATGCTCGTTATTATTAGGCAAAAAAGCTTTTCTGTTATGGAGTTAAATAAGAACTCTTTGCATAAAGTATTACTGATGAAAATTTGAAATCGATTTTACGATTCTCGATAACGACATTGACATGTAAAATTAAAAATTTCTGGAAAAAGAAAATAATTTCAAAAGTTTCATTAGATTGCTAAAAATTATTATTGATAATTAAATTTTTTATATTACAACTTCGTGTTTTTAACGGAAATAAAATATATAATATTTGTGGAAAAAAAAATATTGACGGCCCTTTAGCCCATCGACCAACAATATGCCCAGGTCTCTTCTAGAAGCTGAACGGATGGAAAATAACGAAATTCTCGGAAAGTGTTGAAATTCACAATGCAGGTAAAAATACATAAAAGCCTTGCTAATAGAAACTAAACGGAAACATTGAATTATTGGATAAGTAGTTTTTTATATAATATAATAAATGAAAAAATAAAATCTAAAGGAAATTTTACATTTCAACAGTAGATTCGTTCTTAAATAATAATGTATGTCTCATTCTGCATAAACCTTCATCTCGTCGAGATTTGTACAAATGCAAAATTAAAAGGAAATTATTATAATTATAACAATATTGAAAATGTAGGAAGTTTCCACAACGATTCAATGGTAATGGTTTTTTTACAGATTTTTTTCATCCCTTGAATAACGGTTTACCGTTACTGTTTACAGTAGTACTATATGAATTTATTGAATAGTTATTTTTTTTGTTTTCAATACTATTCACAGTGGCGGATTAATGGATTAATTAATGGATCCACAGTTAATGCACACGACCACTCCAACCAGAGATATGATATTGCGCTTAAAATTAAAATCTATATTTGAATACTTAGAAAATGGTGTTCGATCGGCGAGCGGTTATGTGGATGTAGGCCTTGATATTATATTCATTATAAAACTACTTTCAATTAAGATTTCGAATAGATAGTTTTCTGAAATCATTAACATTATATCGTGATGAACATCAAATCGCAATGAGTAAAAAATCATAAAACGAAAAATTTGGTTGTAATTTAGGCGAATTTTTTTATAATTTCTTTTTATTCCGTTTATAAGTTTCAATGTGCGAACATCCAAAATCTATTCGATGGTGATTAGATTATATGAAAAAATAATTAATTTTTAATAAAAAATTCATTACGTTTGGTTCGTTATTTTTATTGAAAAATTCTTCATTACTTGAATATTATTTTATTTAATCAACTTTAAGAGTCGACATAATATAAAATTAAAAATTCAGAAAAATAAAACTAGAAACGAAAATAAAAGTTCTTTGTTGCCAGCTGAAAAACATCGACAGCTAATGAAAAATATTTTCTCCCCACTACTGCACTTCCTCAGACTTCAGGTATACCGGGGCTGATGACTGTCAGCCATCAGTCATTCGGTGTCCTCTGCAGCCACTACTTCTACCACCATCTCGACTACCCTTCGTCCATCGCCATGACCAGCAACGAAGACTGCAAGATTTGCGTTATCGACAATAAACAAGAGACCCCTGCTACAACTCCAATCAACATAGGTGATCTCATATTGCAAACCCTTAAGAAAATGATTGAAGAACTCGGTGAAGACGAGGTGGACGATTTTCATTTGAATGGAATTGGTGAGTATATTTCGGATCAATTCGCTTATTTTTTACTGTCGATTTTAGATTGTTTGTTTATTTATTTGCTTTGTTCTACAGAGGTGCCTATGGATGTGCCGGAAGAGGTGCCTGTTTGTGAAATTAAGTATTCAGATTTCGAAGCCGAACAACTAGTTCAGAAAATAGTGAAATGTCCCCAACCAAGTAAGCTGTCGATGGAATATCGGAAATCACACGAACGATAAATCTTCATTTCTCGGCGTCGATAAAGCTAGTGAGTATATTAATTATTATTTTGAATTTGAAATTATACCTATGGCCGGGTTCCGGAGTATCCTTTCGGACTTTTATGTCAGATTGCTTTA
The DNA here is from genome assembly GCA_028571205.2 of Hydropsyche betteni. NCBI lineage: Eukaryota > Metazoa > Arthropoda > Insecta > Trichoptera > Hydropsychidae > Hydropsyche > Hydropsyche betteni. The sequence goes on from JAOXNN020000082.1 coordinate 959,532, forward strand.
TATTTTCGCCAAAAAATTCAAAAAAGCCTGTGCTTCATTATTTTAATGATTCTCTACTGATTGATATATTAATTTTTGAAATCGGTTAAAAAATAGTTAAGTTATTAGGGTTTTAAATTTACTACGCCATACGAACATCAGGGACACCAAGGCGTTCAACCTATTGTTTACTAATGTAAACAACCCTTATGGGTTAATCATCATTTGTTTCAATTCTTGATGATTGTGGTTTATTTAAATGCTAATGTCGTGTATTTTTTTCATTACAGATATTCTACGGAGATCGGAAACCTTATTGAAATTGGAGTTATGAATTTCTTTGCATGGAAGACTTCTTTTTTTAAATAGTTAAAACGTAATATTTAATGTTAAAATTCATCTACCATGGTTTTTGAATTGTATTAATAAATAATTAATAATCTTTAATTGAATAAATATGAATGAATAAATATGTATACGTAAATTGTAAAATATTATAATAATTTGATTTCATAATAAAATCTTGTAATTTTCTAAAATATTTCTTTACTTTATGAAATTTCACTTTTACCCTGAATAGCTTTAAGTACACATTACTCACATTATTTCAAACGTACCCTGTACCATTTGACACATCATTTTTTAATAATTTTAATATCTTCAATACACATTTGTACTAATTGTACTAGAAATAGTTCAAAACTGCAATATTTTATAATAAATTATTTCAGGATCGTACCTATAAGTTAACAGTTCAATGGCAAGTATTTTTTATAACTCAATCAAAGAAATTCAATTAACTTACCCAACTATATTTTCTCAATTTAAAGCTGTTAAATTTGTTTCTTGGACCTAATTGTTTTCGTATTATGCATAAGATCCAGTTAGTAAAGTAAGTATTATAAATAACTGCCCCGCTTAACCCATCATATAAGAACTAAACAAATAAATAATTTAAAAATATAAACAGTTATATTTAATCATTATTCTTCATCGAGGATTTTCGGTGAGAAGAATATGAATTGAATTTTATAACGGTAGCGGAAACTACGTTCACGATAATTATGCCTTGATTGTATTTGTCTAATAAAACAAGATTATAAAGATCCGAAAAAATAAAGGTTTTGTTCTTTTTTTACATTCACATCGAAATATTTTCTTTAATTTCGACGCAGGAGATAAGTGAATATAGACTCGCAAAAAGAAATTGAAATTTCTGTTGATTCATTTGCCTTAGAACATGATAATTCTTTTATCTTAATTATAAAAGATTTTTCCTCTAACGTATTTCACAATAAAATGTATATTTTTGATACACTGAATAATTAATTTACAAAGAATTATAGTATCGAAATTGGAATGAAAGGAAGTCTTTAATGCATTACTACCGATATCAGTAGTTGAAATCAATAAAGTAACAAATCATACCTGAAATAGAAACCTTAATTTACTTTTATCAGATTACAATAGCAAGTAAAGGATTTCCAAGAAAAAGTTCTTACGATTATATTTACGTGTAACTTTCTATTTTATCACGGCATATTTTTGATGCTTCAGTTAAATTAAGTGCGCATTTCATAGTTTTATTTATTAATTTAATAAATTAAAAAATAATTCACATGAAGAAATATTCCGAAGACAGTAAAATATAATATATCTTACAATTACTCCACTTGCAGATATGTTACGGCTTTGATGAATCAGAGATTTCTGTCCTTATATTTTTATTAATAATCAGAAAATATGTTTAGAATTCTATAATATAGAACATTTCATGATTGGTATGCTTTTTAATATTAACTTTATTCTAGGCATCAAAAGTTTTTGAACCTCAAAAAAATCAGAAAGAACTTACTATCATTCCCAAGTACACAAAATAAGTTATAAAAAATGTGCAGATGTAGATAACGAAATTCTCAGAAAATGTTGTAATTCACAATACAGACAAAAAGCCTTAAAAGCTCTGCTAAATAAAAGCAAGCGGAAATAGTGGATTAGTAAATTAGTAGTTTTTTTATACAAAAAAAAAAGAAAAAATGTCCATCTCTAACTTTTGATTGATAACGCAGCGAATAAAACTCGCGAAAAAGATTTCAATAGATCTCAATAAAAGACCATCCGTTAATAAAAAAATGATTACATTACTATGGCTTTAATGAATATTTTTAGGAAATATTAAAAACCGAAGAGATATTTTGAAACGGAAAAAAACATATGCGATCAAATTTCACCGCGGATAAAATCGTGGCAAATTAATTGGAAGAGAGCATTACTCAAATTAATAACGACTATGGTGACTACAACAAGGATAGACTAGATCAAAGGTCATGGGTGATGAAGTAGAGACCACCGAAAAGATTTAATAAATCAAGCATGTAAATAAAGAGTTGCGGATGCAGCGGCCGTCCGTCATGAACTTAATTATCTATATGAAAAATAAATTAATTTTTAATAAAAAAATCATTTCATTTCTTTCGTTGTTTTGATGGTAAAATTCTTTATTACTTGAATATTACTTAATTTAATCAGATTCAAGAGTCGATATGACATAAATTTAAAAATTCAG
>JAOXNN020000082.1:962176-990226 GCA_028571205.2 Hydropsyche betteni
CCTCATTATTTCGATGATTCCCTAACGATTGATTTATTCGTTTTTGAAATTGTATTAAAAAATAGCTATGTTATTAAAGGTTAAATTATCTACTCGATACGAACACCCGGGACACCGAGGCGTTCAACCTATAACGCTGATTGTTTACTAATGTTAACAACCCTTTTGTGTTAATTATTATTTGTTTCAATTCCTGATGATTGTGGTTTATTCAAATGCTAATTTTGTGTATTTTTTTCGTTACAGATATTCTACGGCAATAGCACACCTTATCCAAATTGGAGTCGCAAAATTTCTTCGCATCGAAGACTTCTTTTTTTAGTTTCTAAGTAATTTTAAGTGTTTAGATTCATCTACCATGATTTTTGAATTGTATAATAAATAATTAATAATCTTTAATAGAATAAATATGTATGTATATGTAAATTGTAAAATATTATAATAATTTGTTTCGATAATAAAATCCTGTAAGTTTCTAAAACATTTCTTTACTTTATAAAATTTCACCTTTACCCTGATTAGCTATAAGTACACATTACTCACATTATCTCAAACGTATCCTGTACCATTTGACACATAATTTTTTAATAATTTTAATATCTTCAATACACATTTGTACTTGAATTCAATATTGCGGTCTAGAATTATTACCATTATATTTTATTATAACTTATTTTTGAAAGGTACCTATAAGTTAACAGTTCGAAGGTAAGTATTTTTTAACTTATATAAAGACCTCGATACACTTGCCTGATTATATCTTTTCAACGTAAAGCTATTTGATTAGTTTCTTGGACATAACTATTTTCAAGTACAACACATAAGATACAGTAAGTGAAGTATTTATAAGTAGGTATTTCACCTAAAGATTTGAAATAAAAATAAATTTATAAAAACTGCTGTAATCATAACTGTCGTTATAATTATTCACCATTAAAGATTTTTAGTGAGCAAAATCTGAATCAAATTTTATGAAGGTAACGGAAATTTCCATCTGCGATAACTATGCCCTGATTATTTTTGACTACGAAAACAAGATAACGACTATCCAAAAAATAAAGCTTTTGGTTTTATGTCAGTTATTGTGAATTTCAAAGATTTTGATTCCGTTATTTTCTTTATTTAAAAAATATATCACTGCATTACCTAGTTTCTGCAATATTAGCTTACTAAAATAACTCTAATAATTTAACTTTATCTTAAAAATAAGTACTTACCTATAATATTTTAATAAAATTATTGCGAAGAAATTTTGCAATTTAAATAATACCAATAATTTCATTTATTTTAGATTTATTTCATTTTATGATTTACACACTTTCAAAAATTTCGAAGCATAGTTCTTTCTATGGTCGTCTTAATATTTTGTTTCAAATATAAAATCTAAAATAACATTTCAATACGAGAAAATGAAAATAAAAAAAGCAAGTTTCAATCTAAATTAAATTTGAATAAATCATCATCCTCTGATGTCAAATAAATTATTTTTCTATGTCAGTATTCCAAAGCCTAGTGAATAAATAATAGCCTAGGAAAATAAAATTAATAAATATCTAATGAGACATACTAATGAATTCCCCTAAATCAATTCATTATTAAATTATTAAAAATCTTGATTCAATTAATTATATAATTATTGCATAAAATCAGAATTAAATTTAAAAAAAAACCACCATCACATATTCAACAATATCGACTTGCACAAATTGTTTCACGGTCAACAAAATAATACGTCAAAGCGACATGAAAAATATTTTCTTGTTATTAAATACATTTCATTTGAACCTCCCATTGTATGGACAAAAATTGGTGATGTGTGCATTTTGTCCTGTTGCCCCGCAAAAACGACAAACTGTTTTGAATAAAACAGGACACGTCACTTTACCAAACTCGTCGTATACTCGATGCTGAGCCTTTTCAGGTTTGAGATTCTTGACGTAGCAACGACAAAAAAGACATAATATGTTCTAAAAAACAAATATGAATTAATTTTAGTTTCCTCAAAATATTTTTACAGCAGAATTTATATTTACCTCGAGATATTTTTCTTTCGATGTCGACGGATGCTGATATTCGAAAATGGGCTCGCAAAGAGAAACTGAACTTCCAGATGATTTATATGCCTTTGAATCTATTGGTTATTTATTTTTATTTAATAATGAAGAAATAGATTTGTTCTCTTATGTATTTTTTTAATTACCTTCTATTGGAAATTTTATTTTTGACTTGTTCTTTTTTGGTGTACGTTTTTTGCGACGAGATTTAGAAGATTTTCGTCGACAGAGCGACTCGTTCTGGCGAATTGTTAATGATTCATTACCTAGAATTTTGAAATGTAAAAGTAAAAAACGAAAGCCATGTGTATATCAAAACTATTCTCGTTATTTGTCTAGAATTGCAGAAGTAAGACGAGAATTATTTAAAGATCAATGCTTTCGTAAAGTTTTCCATTAATTTAAATGTAATATTTATTGCATACCATTTTTATTTTTAACCGGTGAATCCGTAAGATTGTTTACGCCTGCATTCTTTTTTTCATGTTTTCCTAAAAATAGATTTAATTATTTGAAAACTAATGACTGCTTAGTACTTACTCACTAATTTCAAAACATTTAAAATACCTAGTAATTGATCAACTTTAAATCGCTTTGACAATATTTCCAAATTAGGTGAAGGACTAGATTGACCTGAAATAATTAATTTTAGTTCCACGTGCCGATCATAACATGAGTTTTTATTTGATAATTTTTTACCTTCTATGAAAATAATACGGCTAATTTTATCACAATAAACATCTTTTGAAGTACCTTCAATCATTATAAAAATAAATAATTAGTACTTAATTACTGTGCGTAATATTATAGATTTCGTTAAATATTATATATTACCTGGTTTTGGTATTGGTATACTTTTGTCATCCTTTGACACTGATAAACCTTAAAAATTAATGAAAATAAATCATTTTTGTTACAGACTTTTTATATGATAAGTTGGTATATTAATTTTTTACCGAGGGTCGGTTTCAATTTAGTTTCAACGTCCTTATTTTTTTTAACGGATAATGGCGTTCTGTCCGATTCTGAAAATTTTAAAGACAAGTTCGAACTAAGGTATAAGTACATTTATCTACAAATGTATTCTTACTTCTTTCATCCTTCATGTTCAAATTTTTAAATTTTTTAAGAAATTTCGCAAAAGATTTCGTCATTACTTTTTCACCTGAAAAGAGTAGAAAATTATATATTTTTTAACTTCAGAAATTAATATGAAATTTAATATTCACCAGAGTTGCTAGCATTTTCCCGATTTGTATCGTCGGTAGTATTTATGGAAAATGTTTCTTCTTCTTGTATGATTTCAGTGCTAACTAAAAAAATGCTCACTTAAATTTTCTGTAATTACTGTCGAAACAATACTAATTCAAATAATTCGATAATAAATAACCTGTCGTAAAAGATTTATAGCTGAAATTACTATTGCGACTGAAGAAACTCTTAACCGTGGGTTCCAAATTATTTTTTTCAGGATTTTTAGAAGTCCTAGTATCTGTTTCAGGTCGATTGGTCGATTGGTTGTTGAACTTTTGTTGATAATTACCTCGATTTTTATCGTAGCCACTAAACGAATTTCTCGATTTGATATGTTTCCCATATTGATTATTTCTACTAGGTCCAGATCCTAAAAACATACGTAAATCGATAAAATTATCTAATAATTATATTTTTTCAAATCGAAAAGTTTACTTTGGTTATCATGAGCTTTCTTTTGAGACGCGGTCCATGAACTAGCACGAGAACGATATTCAGATCGATCTGGTTCTGCATAATTTCTTTGTGCCGTCGCTAAAAAAATACGAGAAACCATTAAAATATTTGGAAATAACTCGAAATTCAAATAGAGTAATCAAATTACTGTTTCCTAATCCTTTTTTAGCATTTTCTGCAGCGATGAGCAAACTATCCCACGAAGTAAGATGTGGATTGGATTTCATTGACCATCTTTCGTATATCGAAGGCAATTCGCCCAATGGTTTGTCTGATTTGTAACTATCTTTGATCGCTGTCATTAACAGTTTGTTCTCGTACCATGGTTGCTGATTAAGTTTGCTCGAAGGGACCCATCGATTGTTCGGTACAAATGCCGCACTTTCGACGTTTAGTGTTGTGGATGTTTTGTTCTCGTTTTCTGTGTTTGTTGTCTCTGCAGTGTTTGAGTCTTCTGTTTCTTGTGTGGCATCATCATCATTGACTTTAGACGTTCCTTAAATAAATCATTATTATTGTCACCATTAAAATTTCAAAATTAGATAATTTATAAAATAAGTGTGTTTATTCATATATTATAGTTTGTGTTTAATATGATAATATTAAAAAAAAAATACTTTTCTATAGAAAGAATTTTCCGACTAAAAGAAAAACGTTATGAATGATCTCAATTGTCATACGTTTGCCAATTAGACAAAACAATATAAAATATGAAAAAAAGTTCTATCAACTATTTTAATTTTTTTTTATATTTTTAGATTATTCTCCAATAAACTTCACTATCAATCGAAACATAAGCATAAATTTTGTAAAATACTTAAAGTGAATTTTAGTTCTGCCCTCTATGAGAAATCACAAAAATATTCACAAATATAATTTTCATAAAAAATATTTAAAAAACTTATTTATTTTATTATATTCAAATCGAAGCTTAGCATGTTGCTGTAAGCATAGCACTAGTGAAAAAAATACAATGAAGTTTATTTTTTTACCTTGCCTCCGTTTTTCATCTAATTTTTCTGCGTCATCTAAAATTTTTGTAAGTTCATGTTCTATCCTGAACATTGTCTCATCTTCAACAAATGGAGGTTTACCATCTGATCTACTACTTATAGTTTCACCATGTGTGTTATCCAAAGATGCTTTGAGAAGGTCCATAAATTTGTATGTCTCGCTGCAGTTGCTTTGCGTTGTATTATCATTTTTCTTATTTTTTTTCTTTGGTTGATCTTTTCGTCCTCCAAAATCCATGCTTAATAATTTATAAGCGTTTTTAATTGATTCTATTGTATCCAAGAACTTTTCATAAGCGTTTGTATTCTCAATTTCTTTGTATTCAGTAAATAACCTTATACTTTCACGTATATGTGATTTTTTGTCAACAATTTTACTCGCTTTTAAAATATCTCTATTTATTCTAATTTCTTTTTGTTTTAGTTCATATAAAGCGTTTAAAACATCCAGTTCTAAAAACTCTTTATCCAAAGGTTTTAATGAAGGTGCGAGTCCTTGAAAACATATGAAAATTAGGAAAATTTTTTAGTTTGTTATTAAAATTGACATTCCATTGAAATAAAAAACATATCTAATATAATATTCAATATTGGTTAAGAAAAAATGATGTTCGAAATTTTTTAATTAACATTCATTTCAGTTTCTGTTCAACTATTATAACAGTTTTTAAGTAAGTTATTTATTTACGTAATAACAATACATGTTGAAAATAGAAAAATACTTATTACAGTATTATAATTATTATTATATTTGCTATTTTTTTTTTGAAAAGTAAATTATATTGAAACTATCAAATCTAACAATTAATAAAAACCAAGAACACTTAAAATCGATTGCTTGATGCTGAACGATTATATTATATTACGTTATGTCACATTTAGTCTGCTTAATGTGACATGAACATACAGCTGATAAAACATAAAAGTCAAATAAGAACCAACTTGTAGGAATAAGAAATTGAAAAATAAAGTTCACCGTTATCTAATAGTGTGCGCAGCATTTCAGAAATATCACAATTCAAATGCACATGTTCTCTCAAAATTGGTATGTTTGAAAAAATCTTGGTCGTTTTCATGAGAGAAATGCTTTTCCACAATATATTACTTTTGCGAATAAAAGAGAGTCCGTTCTTCGGGCTGTAACTCAAGAAACTCAGTATTGTTACATTTTTATTTGGCCATTAGCCATCATTCAATATTGTTGAACATGTTCTTTCCATTTGGAAATAAAATATTTGAATGAAAAGAAATATATAAATATATATAGGTGAAAGAATTAATAAAAAATAATATTTCAACATTTCACTTTATTGAAATATAATATATTTTATAATTATGACATTAGCGACAAACATTTATATAGAAAAATAATACATATTTTATCAAGGAACACATTTATTAGGACTTAAAGTGAATAAAATATATGTATGAGGTATATTTTGGAATGGATGACTTAGTATTGATATTAAAGTATTTAAAAATAATTGTACATTTCTCATAAGTTATTAAAATAAATTATTAAATATAAAATGAGATCAGCTATAATATTTCAAAAATAAAAGTTCATATCTCTGTATATGATAAATAAATATTCTTTGACATGGTGAATGTTTAAAATAAAAATTTCACTATTAACATAAATAATTTAAATGAACATAATGGCCAGTATGGTTTTAAGTACTTGCCAAAAAATGTGATACATCGATAGCAAACATTAAACAATTTATATTATCAAACAACATGAAAACAAGTATAATATATTATTAAATATTATATTACATTATTCAATTAGTATATATATTTTCAAATCCATTTAACAGATGGTTTTATCGGAAGCAAATTAGATTTTCTATAAGAATCGTCTTGTTTACTGTCACTATTGTGATCAGTGTCTTCTCCTAATATATCCGTCAATTGTTCAGAAGAAGAGGATACTTTGCATGAAAAACAGGGACCTGGGTTATTTGCAGGTGAATATGAACACTCTCGTCTCTGTATTGTACTTATTGATTGTAAATTTGATGAATATGGTTTATGACTATATTGAGATGTCAGCGGTGGAAAATGTTGACGGTAGCACATATAACTAACAGATAATCCAAGAATTGACCCAACAATGACATCTAAATGTACACAATGAATATTTTTTCATTTTATTATATTTCAAGTTTATAATAAGACACTAACTGAAAATGTTATACCTTGCCAATGATGATGATAATCACAAGTGCGACTTAAAGCTATGACTGTGGCGACGATGAGGGGAATCAAAGTAAATAATAGTCTTAGAGATGATCCTCGACATGAGGACCAAACGTGTAGTTTTCCCATCAGCCACCATGCCATGGTTCCCAATGAAGAAAATGATACTACAAATATTATAGAAAAAATCTGAAATATGAAGATATTTAAAACTAAAATGCCAAAAACATGATAATTATTACTGCTACTATGTCCACTAGGAAACGATTTTCTTCCTTCAATTACATCTTCAATTGGACCAGTACATCTCATTTCAGAATTCATTTCACCATCGGGAAAACAACGCCAGAAAAAATCAGGACGAGGACGACCTGAAATATAAAACAATTCAATCCAAGTAACAACATAAAATATATTGAAATTGCAATTGGTTTTCATCATTACCAACAATAAGTTTGACCAAATTTGTCAAGAGGCAATTAATTCCCAAAGACAAAGTCACAGCAAGCCCGATCTAAAATAAACAAATTATCATACACAAACTTATACATCGTTAGAATAGGAATATAATTTAATATAAGACCTGAACGAAATCCTCCTTATCTCGTTTAATAATAAGGTGTAACAACGCTAAAGTTAAAGGTGTCAAAAGAACTATACCCCAAAGAGTAGCGTTAGTGACATACGGATCACGTCTCGGATTCCGATACAGCCACATTTCGTCTGGTTGAATATGTCGATTGAACGGAGACATCCTCTCGCTCTGACTGGAATATAAAGAAAAGAAAACATAATACACTTGCACAATTCACGAGTACTTTCAGCAAACATATTTGACATATGGGTTTGTATGACATATGGTAACCAACATGAAGACTGCTGCCATGAGTAGTCTAGGTAATATCTCCTGCAGTGCACGTCCGGCCTTCTTCCACCACATGATGCACTTTTACAGTGTGGTTGAAAGTCTTCAGCTACATTCAGGACCTTCAAATGACCGCCCGCCTCCAGTTTAAATTTGACACATCGACACCACCAAGTATACACTGCCCGTAACGTCAACTTTTTCGTCCTTTGCCCTAAACGTCACTTTTGTGCAATTTCGTGAAAGTTGTATAGATTTTAATTAAATTACTTCCGTTTTGTCGTTCAAAATTATTTCATGATTAGATTTAATCTAATTTTTCGATCGTGTTAATGTGAATCGATACGATTTGTAACATTTTGCTTATCAATAAAGATAAAATCTTTATCTATATGTACATATATATATTTTTTAATATAAATTGCGTTTTAATTGTACAAAAACACAATCAAATATTCTAAATATCAAACAATAATTAAATCAATGAAAATTTAAATTTTGTAATTTGGATAAATATGAATTGAATTGATTTTTTTACTATAATGGCAGTGATTTGATCATTTTTGATTTTTTTAATAAACCGTTATTATTATGAGATTAATTTTATTTTATTTCATGATTATAACATTGGTTTTCTACAATTTTGCTAGCAAAAAAATGTTTAGTTTAATGCAGAGGTAGCCAACTGAAATCACTTGGTGGGCCAAATAAAATATACGCATGCTTTGAAGGGTCACACATAATATTGTAAAATTTAATAATAATACGATGGTTTTGAAATAAAAAATAAAACAAAACACAACTTACAATAAAGATCCTTCTACAGAAATCTGATTTTTATAATAAAATTTCGATTAACCTTTTGCATTTCATAATGTTATATAAATCGAATTCATTTGACTCCATAATAACATCAATATTTTTCAGTACTTGAGTCAAGAACGAAAAAAATTCCACAATTGCGAAGATCCCCCACAATTCCACCCGCACCATCCGACATTTTCATCTCGCAATTTTTCAGATTGGAGACCATTTGAAAACTCAGCACTCTGACCGCGAACGCATTTGAATATTATCATGCAGAATTCGCGGAATGTAATTTAGGATCTGACCACGAAATCTACATAACGTCTCATAATCCGAGGCTGTGTCAAGATTGATGCTACGCCGGAACATTCATCATGCTGCTTCTCAACAATTAATTTACGTCCAAAAGGGAATCTCTTGAATAATTTGGTCAGCGGATGTGTAAGGTGAAATGATTAATTGCACCCAGCCAACTATTCATCAACCGTGGCTCGCGCTGAAAACGGAAAAATATCAATTTTTTCAGACGTGTGTACGTTGATGTCGATCCGCGTTGCAAGAGTGATTTTGATCGTTTGTTGTTTTTTTTTTTTTAAATATTTTTCAGAATTTTTAAAAAAGTTTTGTAGGTGTAATTTTATCGGGTGCGAGCTCATTAATAATTATAATGAGCGTCTTTATGGGTATCCATAAATACGTCAAAATGCTCGAACAAAATAATAGGGGAGGCACAGGTGGAAATTTCACTTGAATTACATAGAAAACTTTTGATTTAAATCATTTAAGATTTCGAAATCATATGTATATATACATAGTTAAAGAACAATTTTCCGAAAAGTTATATCGAATTTTTTTCATTGGCACATGTGTACTTTCAAACGTTACTCGATACACGTTCCAAATAAAGATTATTAATTATTATACCCATTATTTTCAAAATGTTTTAAATTTTCGCATTAATTAATCAAAAATTTAATCCCTCCAAGCCGCATGAATCATTTCGAATGTTGTATTTTTGAGCTTTCGCCGAATCAGCGAAAGTGTGGGCGGAGAAGTCGTTAACTTTTCCCGTTCATCCCGTTATCGGGAACCTTCCGGGCTATTAACCAATTAGATAACAACCACCTGCCCTTCGTCTCTCCGTCCCCATACATATTTACACCATTCAACACAGCCTTCCATCATCACAATGAGTGTGGAAAAATGTCGGGTATGCGCATCGTGATCGAACAACCCTTCAAGTGTGGTATTTTAGCAATTCTATTATAAAATAATTCTGTAGGTAATTACAATTCCTTTATTATATTTAATAATTTTATTATATATCAAGCTTTTATTCGTTTTTATATTTTTTTCAGTATAAAATTTATTAAAATGTATATTTTTAAGATCGCAAAATAATGAAATTGATCCTATATACGAAATATCAATATATTACATGCAAATTCGGCTATAATTCACAACTGACGCTGAATGTTTTGGCGCGCGCCCGACCAGGTGTGCCACACGTCGGAGAGGCGCGGCCAAAACGCGAGCTTTATCGGGTAGCGTCGTTCGCCGCACACTTCCAAAACACCTTATTGACCCGGTCCCTTGACCCTTCCGTCGTGTGTCCACGACGCAACCCTCAACGTTTTGACGACACTACGTTCTTTATCTGGCCGCCGTCGAGCGTACGTAAACGTTTATGGCGCATGGCCGGATAAATCGCTTTTTACGGCCACTCCGGCGATATCTAAATAATGCGGTTTGTTTTTATTGAAACATGAGGTTTTTCCGTGTGGAAACTTCGCGCGTTTGTGTCGGGTTTGTGGGAAAAATTCAGTTGGGTTTTTTTTTAAATGAAAACAATGTTTTCTAGTGATTTATTTTTCATGATGATTTCTATCGGTTGATTGTGAGAGAAAATCGCAGGAAAGCTGAATTTTAGTATGAAGCTTAATATTGTGATTTTCAAACAAAGTGTAAAAATTCGGTATTGATAAAAGGTTAACTTTAAATTTTACGTTGTGTTAAAGGTCACAGAAAACGGTTTTTCGTAATGTCTCGTTAACTGTCACGTTTACAGAAAAATATTGTACATTAAATTTATAGCCAATAAAATTTTCTAGAAATAATATTTATTCGTAAGAGGATTTTGGAGATAAATTGTTTAATAGAATAGGTACTATTTGTATTCAGCCCTTAGAAATATGTACGTAGAGAGCTTAAAAATTAAAAAAAAAGTTCCAAATTCGTAAACAGAATAACTTATTCAAAAATAATTAATACGATTATAAACCTTTTGATACCTAGTTTACATGATATTATTATTAGTGCTTTGAAATACCTACTAGTGATTATGTAAAAATTTGAAAATTCAAAGTTCATAGAATTCACTCAATTCAAAATTTCAAATTTCTCATCTTTATTCCCTGGACCATTATATAAAAAAAAATTTATTGATATATTTCAATATTGATATTTGATTCATAAGCAAATATTTATTTGCAATCAAGTGATTTGTATCACTATCTAAATCAACGATCCATATAAGAAAGTTACATATCGCATGCACGAATAAGCATTCAGACAAGGCTATGGTTAACAAATTAAACTCAAAACACTCGATCACACATCCAAACGATGAAATGCAATAATTACCAAACCATAAACCAAACAACGCGAAACTATGCACGTCGCGTAACAAAGAACTTTCCACCACACGCCAGCCAACCTGACATTACACAACATTTCGCGAAAACCCTAGACTCAATCGCCGCGCAAATTCTATATTGAATTAGCAAACAATTTTCCGACGGCAGAGCAGCCAACAATACAACTTGATAATTTCGAATACCATTAGGGCCGGGACAATCAATTGGTCCGCCGCTCGATGGCCGTAAATCAGTGGCATTGTGGCCGCGCGACAAAAGCCCGCCACAAAGGGATTCCTCGGCGCGAAGGTGCGACCCGCCATTGTTTCCCGCGATTATTTATGGACGAAAGTGGCCGAAATTCGGCCCTCCCCCGGGCGCAGTGCGCTTACATAACTTAGCCGCGTATTAATTCAAATTGCGCGCGGCCGGCGTTTAAAATGTCATCGCGGCCGGATAATGAACAATCTCGGCGGCGGCCGCGCGCGCGTCTCTGGGGTGTTTAAATTTCGCGCCGAAATGGCGGTTTTTGTTGCGAGTCCGGCTCAGGAATGTAGTCGGGGGATGATGTGGGGTGTGGGCTGGAAGATGGCTGATTTAATTCGAGGTGAAATATGGTTGATTTTGGATATTAAAATAACGTTTAATGTGTGATGATATTTTTATGTTTTTCTTCATTTTGTGCGATAGAGAAAAGGTAAATTTCGTATATGAATGCCTAGATAGCTCTTAAATTACGGTGATTCACACTTATAGCCGTAGAAAAATGATATAAATTATTGACTACCGTCACTTACGGCCATAGCCGTAGAAAAATAATATAAATTATTAACTACCGTCACTTACGGCCGATGCATTTTGGAAAAAATATGAGCTCACTCGAATTATTGTATTATAATATGTATATTGAAAATAGAAATTTTGATATAACTTAAAACTGATTTATTTTTTTAATATGGATTTGACTTACAGCCGAGATTCAGGAACCGTTGTAAGTTGAAGAATACTTATACATATATTAAAATAATTTTTTTTTCAAAAATAATCTATCAACGAATGCGATTGCATCTATCTACTATATTATACGAATCGTGACACAAGTTGCTTAACTTTGGAAACCGATGCATTTCAACAAGGCATAACTATCGTCAATTTTCACCATATTTTTATATGGATATTTCTCAATTACTACATCATCATCATACACAGTTAAAAAAACATAGATTTTCCGATATCGTACTGATTCCAAGGATTTTTTCTTACTGAAAAAACATACATACAAAATAATATATTTTTTTATACTTTCTACTATCACTTTGTTATTAATTATACATCGTGACATTCATATGATTATAAAAAAATCTCTTCTCATTACAATTTCATAAACTATAAAAAACCTATCTCGACTCTATCCAAACTCGCTACACCCTCAACCCTTTCATGCGCATTCAGAATTCTTCTACAACTCTGCGCCGCTCTCCAGAATTAATTTTCACGGGAAAAATGATGTCGCACTAACACCAACACACCTAAAAACACACACACACAAGCCTTTGGCCGTAAAACATGCAAATTTACGCGCAGCCAACGTTATTGCTTCTGTGCACCGGCTCCGAATGTACGCTCGACAGTCAATTAAAACGTGTTCTAATAAAGCGACGCCGAATTATGGCGGACGTCGAAGAAGTCGACGCAAGAATTCTTAATTAACAGTGACGACAACTCACCTGGCTTCGACTGTTGTGCTTTAGGATTTGAATTCGGCGCGAAAGACGGCGAGTTTCGCGCCATGTTGTGCGAAAGAAGTTTATTTTATTAGTTAGTTATAATCGTTGTAGTATACGCTTTATACAACGTGTTATGTGGAAGGAAGCTTTTGCGATGTATTAAGAAGCTTGGGTGTTTTCTATTACGTGGTGATAATAGGAAGGTAACTCATGGTAAGATAAATACTGAAACGTTTCGTAGACGACTAATATAATAGGTGTATCAAATGTCGCTTAACTTAAGTGATATTTTCGAATTGATGCTTTTAGAAAACCTGATTAAATTTTGAAAACTATAAAAAGTAGTTTATATTAATGTGAAACATAATAATCATTTCAATACAATAGTTTTTTGAATTGCTTATTTTATGAAAATATTTAATAATAAAATTCTAAAAATTAATTTAAATAAAATGAAAAAAACATAATAGCACCCGAACTATCAAATTGAAAATTAGATGAATTCAGTATAAAAATAAAAAAAATAACGTTTTGCTTCACTGGTACATATTCTAGTATATTTTCGTTTTCACCGCTTAATCCATCCGAAAAAAAAATCGTTACATTTTCGATTGCAGACTAACCCGCTGCCAAATATCAAAACTCAATTTATGCTTTTCATACGCGAATATAAATTAAAATAGAACACTTTCAGATGCAAAAACAAGCCCACACACTTCAGTTGCGTAGCGCATACACGAAAAAAGCCAGTGCGTATCGGGCGAGTTTCCAGTCGATCGCCCGCCACAAATTTTATATGGTCTAAAGGCCGTTGATAAACGACCTGCCACCGCCAAAATAGCCGCGGCTATTTGCCGGAGCTCCCTTTTCGCCATTTCAGACGCATGACTGATTATCAACTCGCATAGTTTTACCTACCTGATGACTCTTGACCCCGCCCTGGAAGCTTCCGATTTTATTTACATACATTTTTTCGACGTTCTATAAAAAATATAGGGGACAATGTATACGTGTATTTAATAAAATTAGTATGCATTAAAAAATAATGTGTGTATTTTGCATGAGCATTGAAATGTGTGCGTTCGAAAAATTATATGATCATTGAAAAAATATATGTAGCTTAAAATGAATAAAAAATGCATTAGAATGAATATAAATAAAGGATCGGTAATGCCGTAAACGCGAATAGGGCGAAATACCAACCGCACGACCATTATACACAACTTTCATAATAGAATCAAACTGCACCAAATTGTTAAAATGTGATTAAATTTAAATTAAATTAAAATTTTAATAAAAGGAAACGTTGAAAGTTGACATAAACTATTTTTTCTATTGTTCATTTCATATTTTGCTCACTTTATAAAATGCAATTTTTTTTTCATTTCACACTACAAATAAAATGATGCTCAATACGAGATTCTTTAATGCATCAGAAATAATGCTCATTGCTCAATAATTCGCCTTAAGGCATTATATATATTTTTTAGATGTACAGTTAAATCGCACCCAAAAAAAATATCCGGAAAACTATAC
Organism: Hydropsyche betteni; assembly: GCA_028571205.2. Taxonomy (NCBI): domain Eukaryota; kingdom Metazoa; phylum Arthropoda; class Insecta; order Trichoptera; family Hydropsychidae; genus Hydropsyche; species Hydropsyche betteni. The sequence continues at coordinate 976,727 of JAOXNN020000082.1, forward strand.
GATACAATAAAATGAAAATTTAACTTTTGCAGAATATGGAAGCAACTAAATTAATAGTATTTACAATGCAAATTCGGAATATTCAGAAACGACATCCACCGCAGAACGGACGTCACCGCCATTTATATACATAAATTAAAAAATAATTTCGCAAATACTGCCGCGAAAAAACGATTAATCTTCAGCACGCGGCGGACAAGACAACTCTGCAGCATTTTTGCTGGAAATCCTCCACAAATACACCTCGGATCGAGGTAATTAATTGCGATATGGCCGACACGGATTCGAGATATCATAAATGCATTTGAAAAGCGCAATGATGAATGCGCTCGCGGTGCTATTGTGACGTTGATGTTGGTTGCACTGATTGCTCTCGAACGTGACGTGTGTGCAGCCTGCTTCGGACGTCAAATCGTATGTTATTCCCGCGTACAGTCGAGCCGTTTTTGAATTGTGGATATTTTAGATTTTAGAATAATCTTATGAATATAATTAAACGAGTATGTTTTTAGTGTTCATATTATAATGGAATACTTCATCATTATCTATATAATGCTTGATGTAAGATGTTTTTTTTAATATTATATAAAGGTGTTAAAAAGGTCTCTTCAAGTCTTAACCTATTACCTTTTTAAGGCTTTATGGAGACTTTTGTAGCACTTTGTATTATGCCATCGAAATTTTTAACTTTTTATAAAGTAGCTTGAATACCAAAAACAGTTCTTTCTTTGAAATGATCTCAGATTAATGGTGCGTGATTATATCCATCTATTAACCATATTAATTTTGGTGATCAATGAGGATTAATCTCTCAAGAAGATTATTGACTATTATGCAACATAAATAAAATTTATCTCAATTATTTAAAGTTATTTTATTTCAGAAAACCGATTGGTTAATAAAAAAATATTTTTTCGCACAAGTAAACTAACCATAATTTCATTTAATCTAATAAAATCAATCTAATGACAATAAAACAAATCAAAAACAATCACCGTCACACACAACTTCAACGACGCCCACCGCAAAATCACAACCTTTCACACATTACACAATCATTCCGAAATTAACTCTCGCACACGACAAAAGCAAAGCAATCAAACCAATTTCAACACACGACCAAATCACCAATCCATCACCGAACCTCACCGCACACCGACAATCCTCAAAACCCATCTTAGCCGCCAGCCTCATCAAACCAAACAAACCCGATCCCAAAAAGCTCCTTGCCCCAAAGCCATCTATTTATACAACAATATGATACACGCAGGCTAGCCGGGGTGATGAATACGTCCACATGTCGGTCTCGGAGGCTGTCACCAACATTCGCCGTTGGGATATGAACCCTCGACTGATTTATGGGCAAGTTCACAGCGCATTACTCCCGTCTGCCCGGCGTGCCCCCCCCCTGGCCACGGATCACCGAACCGAAAATTAATTTTGCCGCCGAAAGAGAAAACGGCGGGAAAAAAGAGCGCGTTCGGAAAAGCCGGACGGCGACGTGTGCGCACTGCTTGAAAAGTTTCCGATTGTCGAACGTGAGCTGGTCGAACGGAAATGTGGTTTGATTTATGTCGCGTGGGTTATCGAGTTATTATTTTGGTGGTTCGTGTCCTCGACGTTGGAAACTGGGTTATTTTTTGGTGGTCTGAAGTGTGTGGGAATTTTTTTTTTCTGGAATGTTTTGTTTTATTGGGTCAAAGCGTTATGTTTGAGCGTTTTAGATTTTCAAAAGGTTTGGTTATGGATGAAACTTAAAGTGAGCATAAATGCGAAATAGAAATGTGTTTTTGTGAGGTACTCTTGTGTAGGACCGGATTTAGATCATGAGAGATCATAGGCTATTCAACTTTTGAGGCCCTTTTTTCACGAATATTGGAAAATCAAATAGAATAGTTAATTTTAATAATACAAAAACATAGGAAATATAATGATAACGTTAGTAATTAAATATTTGCAATATATTTAGGTTATGAGACCTTGTCCTGCAGTGGTTAAGTAAGAAATTGCTTATGATGATACAAAAATTAACAATAATCAATCGATTTTTTCTATATTCGATCTATATTCGAAGGCCAATTGAATTTGAAGGCCAAAAGCTTTAGCCTAATCATGCCCTTGTACTTATGCTCATTATGGAATAAACACCCTAAAATACTTCCAATTATAATAAAAATTAAGTATTATACGTAACGAACATTTTAGAAAAATTCTTCATGCAATTTTTGATGTCAAAATTTAAAATAGTTCGAATGAGTTCATCACTTTAATGTTTTATGATGCTAACGACCCTAGAACCATAAGGTCCCACTGAGGAAACCTAAATACATGTATCCGGAACTAGTATCGAAAAATTTCATCATTAGTTCTTTCGCCGCTGAAACGAATCAGCTTAGCGTCTTATGTATTGGAATCGTAGTACACAAAACTAATAATGGTTTTATTGATAGATTATTTCGTCGTATCCTGCGTGGAAGGATATGGAAAATTTGTAGGAATTACTCAGACTTATAGTTTTTTTTTCCGTTTGGATTTAGTTATAGATAATGAATGATTCTGATTCATTTCATTGCAAAGGTTAATTTTATTTGCAAATTTCATGGTAGCGTGTCAATTTAATATTAGTATTATTCTTAAAACGTTCCTTCTTGACGTCGTTGTCATTTCGAAAATCTATGATATTTTCTATTTACAAAATGTTTGCATTTTATTAATGTGCGATATGATAGCCATTTCGATAAATTGGCAGAGAAAATTATTCAGAAACTTTATTTCGACGACAGTTACGATATTTTTAGTTATTTCATTGCAAGTTTGTTAAAACGACCATGCGAACATTTTCAAAAAATCACATGACTACAGCCGATAAAAATAATCAGACCATTATATTTTCTTATCACTAAACGAATTTATTTATATAAAAAAACATAATTTTTATTACTTGACATATTGGGTTATTTCAACACACTATTTTTGTATATAAAAATGGATTTTTGTGTATATATATATATTTGTGCGCGTATTCATTCCAACACCGTTTAACTGATCACTACGAAAATTGGCATATGTGTGTATTTTTTTTTTATGGAAAAGGTTTTTGTGCTATCCTCTTTGTTGCAGCTTCCCATCAGATGGCACTGCAGTATATCAACTTCTGCACTGTTCAACCAATCACCTTGAAAATTGGCATGTATATGTATTTTTTTGTGAAAAATTCGTTTTCGTTATCCACTTTGTTGCAGCTCCCCATCAGGTGGTGCTGCAGCATACCAACTTCTATATCGGTTGACCAATCCTTATGAAAAGTTATAATATAGACTGGCAGGATAACGTCTGCCGGGTTCAGCTAGTATATCCCCTATACATAATCACGGATATTTGTGTGTGAATGTGTTCGAATGACGCTCGCGACTTCTACTTCTAGATATTCTAATATGCTCTTTATGCATATATAGTTAACTTCTATAATATGATGCCTATTACCTACTAACTACTGGCTTTTCCTATATGTGACAAAAACAAATGAACTATTTTGATTTTATTATTAAATATTCAAATCGGGTACACATTTCGGGTTCACACAATCGGGTTTTCACATTTTATCGTTTTCCGTTTCTTAACAAATCCACAGCCAATGTTATTAACATCAGGCCTATTTAATAGTAATAAATATAGATCTAATTAAAACCATATAATAAAAATTTCATGAAAAAAATCAAATTTTCTCCGGAAAACGAACCAAATTCGCAAAGACAACGAATGCAACATTCTCATGACATTTCAAACACGAAAGCCTTCAAACACCCGACCATGCATCGCCCACAACGAATGCATTCCAATTACCCTAATTAATTGCACACGGCGGTCAAACAACGCGATTCGCAACCGCAGCGTGCACGCAGCAAAAGGGCGAACCGTTGAAAGGTCGCGGAACGCGGAGAAAATCGATTTCGAATCGAAAAATTTCATAATTGGCGCCAATCACGAAACGAAAGCGGCCGTTCGATACAGTTTCGACGTCGCCCACGTGCGAGTCCGCGCGAAGAAATTTCGCACGTGGGCGCGTGCAACGGTTGCGCGATTTCGCGACGGGGTTACTTTGCACAGCGTCTTATATATTAAATATAATGTTTTCGACGTGTTGAATGTGGTTTTGAGCGAGTGACGGAGATGCGTTTTGGTGATCGATGTGTCGGGTTATATTTAGGGCTGCGCGCGAAAGTCGCGCAATTTCGGCGTTTCCCAATCGCGGGGTGATGCGATCGTTATTTCGAGGTGTTTTTGATTTGAATTTTTATGTTTAATGTGATTTTTTTATGTGTTTTATCAAACAGCGTCATCGTATGGTATTTATATAATATATTTTTATTACTTTCTTTTATAAAAAAATTAATTGTGGTGAAAAGAAAGGAGTTAATCTTATAGGTTTTATTATTGAAACGAAAGGGAAGCGTACTACTGAATATCATCTTTTATCGAATGATCTGTTTGTGATGATAATGGTAGTCAAATAAAAAGAGAAGAAAATATTTAGTCAATCTGTCGCGGCGGCATTTATTTCAGTAGGTTTATTTTATTAGGTGGTCAGTGTAAATAATACAACAGTACTGCTACTTAATCTAACTGAAGTTAGTTAAATTAAGTGCGGGGATTAGTATTGTGAGCATTAATTAAAAATTGAAACATTAATGTTTAATAAGTGAATTGAAATACGAACTTAAAAAATGAGAGCCAAATAAAAATGATATGTTCGACAATAATTTCGATAAGTAACGATACCAGTGGTGGACCGTTTTTTTTTTGCAAAAATGAAAATAAATACTTTAACTTTTATTAAATAGTGATATTTTATGCATTAACAAATTCATACTTGCACCAGTTTACTTCTATTAAATTTTCCTAAAAATTAACCGATCCCCTATTATAATGTCCCATTTGGACAAACGTACCATACAAAACAAGAATCGATACATTTACAAAATCAAAATTTAAAAACAAAACGAAAACCTACCAAAAATATCATAATCAACCCACCAACCGCCGAACACAACATTTAGACCTCACAAACAAATTTCAACAAAACAATAGTCGACTCCGCGAACATCCAAACTCGAGACAAATTTCAGGAAGCACATTGTGGATTATTCGGGACTCCCACTAGCGGATATACGGGCTATATATCCACAACATATATACAAAGTATATGCGATATTTTGATGACGTCTGCGGTTTCCACTCGAAGAGTTTCCTCGCAGGCTTTCCACCAGTTGAAGACGCGCTTCGAACGCGAACGGACGTCTCGCATTCGCGCACCGTCTCCTTACTTTCGTTCATAAATGTACGTTTTGTCATAATGATGGATTTTGCGATTGGTCTATTTGTATTTGAATATTAATTTTGAGGGTTGAGTCAAAATATTTCTGTAGATTTAATTTTATGTTTGAAATTCGGAGTGTTTCGTGTATCTAATCAAATGTTTATTGTAGCCTTTGTACTTTGTTTTTCGTTGCGTATCTGTTTCAAATTTTAATGTCCGTTTTATAAATAGTATAAATTCGATGAAAACGCGTGACGTTAATGCTTTTCTTCTATAAGCTTTTGATGGAAAAGTTTTCCGAAACTTTCCGTATTGATTCAAAACGGCCGTGCGTGTTTGTGTTTATTTCATTAAATTCGTGACATTCAATAATAAAATATTAAATTTATAATTTGATTTCTTGACATATAATTATATTTAAAATACACTAATTCAATGTATACCTATATTTTTAATTAATATACGAATTATTTAAGAAAATAAACTAACGTTTTTTTTTCAAATCTAGATTAATGTCACGTTTCGTTTTATTTTATTTCAGTTGACCGTTACCGACTTGACATAGAAGAAAAGTGATTTATAAAATAACAGTGCATCGAAGATAAATTCGCAATATAAACCTAACGGCGACAAGCTGCATTCTGTTTCCCTGGAAAGTTTTGCGGTAAGTTTGCGCATACAATTCGTCTTTTGTATGCAAATGTAACTTACGAGTTGCGAATAGAGAAATGTGCAATGTAGATATTTAAGTTCGCTTCAAATTTGTCAATTCGGCTTAGTCAGAACTAAAGCGAATTTTGAATGCATATTTCGAGTTTTGAAATGCATAATTGCTCGCGAGATGATAACTTTTAATTAGGCGCAGTTCAGAATTCGGTTAAACTTCCGCTTTATATCATAAACATAACTTCGTAATGCAAATTTATGGTAATGCAGCAGAAATGTCGTGATGGACTCGAAATTTCCGCCGTCCGAACTACTTTGCTATTAATTAAATTTGGTTTGTGCGCAATACTATAATTGATAAATTTAATATTAACAAACCATTTATATTTGGGCTCAAGAATTTAATATTTTTTAATTTAACCTTTTTTTCCATAAATATACATCAATGAAAAAATATTTTTTTCATTGTAAACATCGCATATGATTAAATATTTGCCGCGTCGCCGGAAGATATACAATTTTTCAGCATTTACAGGCAACACAAAAAAGTGTACACGTGCACGTCAAATACGAAAATACACAAGAAACAAAGGCCGACTTTATTTTATATTTCACCCGCTAATTTCAGTATCAAAAGTGCGCCAGTTCTGAAATTTTCAATATTCAATTACGCACGACGCAGGATTATAATATATAGCCTCTGATGAAAAGTTAATTGGGCGATCACGAGCAGGCGATCCTCAATTAAAACAATCCCCAAAATCATTTGTTTGACCAGAAATTAGAAGGAAATTGCGTTGTCCGTTATCATACATTTATTCGAATTTTACTTCTTGAATAGAATTTTTTCCGAATTCGGAAGAGGTGAAACGTTTTTACGCCGCTTATGAAAACGCCTGCAGAAAGTTATTTACTGTTGTTTCGAAATTTAATATCGACGTCGTTGCTAGAACCTCTTTACAATTGCCCAGGAAAAGTTTTTTTATATCCCCGTTCAGTTTTCCAACGAAGCGCTTTTTCAGTTCTTCCCGTTTGGAAAGTCGTTTCACGTTTTTCCATCTGCATCTCTTACGTTCATATTATTTTGCATCCAATATCGACACGATGAATGACACTTTGTTTAAATCATATTTATAAAAAAAAATTAACAAGTAGATATGATTGATGAACTCATTATTCAGCTTCTTATAATGTCGCTTTTCACCATTAGAACAATATTATTTTAAAATGGACATTATTTAGTTTTGAAATTATTATTTCATATTTTGATTATTTTGATATTATGCTTTAATCGAATATTTTCTTCAAAAACTAAAACATTATGCCTCCCTGTTTTATGAGGAAAGGATTTTATTGCGTTCGAACGGTTTTATATTCGTTTGAGATTATTGAAAATTGTGAATAAATCCTCTATTTTATTTTATTTTTATATATAATATTTTCTGCGAATATTGCGTTGTCTCGCTATTGTTTTGCACGAATGAATCAGATGTTGCTGTCACTTGCATGTACGGGACTCACAGTCAGTCGTGCATTGAAAAAGACGAGATAAAAAAAATAATCGTTAAAGAGAATGTCTATTAATTTTTTATTAAAAATATTTTCCGATTTGATACGTATTTTAAATTTAAAAAATTATCGGCTTTTAGTAAAAAACCGATTTGCTTGAAATCGGATTAACTTTTTATGTATACAATCTCCAATTATAATGAATTGATATGTTTGAGTTCCATCTAACACATTTCACACGTCCGCGATAATAACATACTAAATTACGGAAGCACCTGCTGAAAGAAAACGGAAAATAACGCAGCATCATAAATAAATAATCGCAGTTATGATTAGATGTCCGAAACGAGGTGTCCGAGGAAAGTAGACACATAACGAAGACAAAACGATGGCGAATTTCCCTGCCCCTAGCGGGTAAATAAAGAGAATAACTAATGTGATTAAAACATTAAAACGCCCGAAAAAAGCCGGACTCCGAGGAAAGGACATAGAAAAAGAGGGTAATGCCCAAAATAATCCTCGTGAGAAAAGCGCAAAGGAAACAGAAAAATTAAAAGAATCAAATTAAGCGTGGAAACTCGGCGGAAAATTAAAATTCGGTTGTTCGTCATTAATAAATAATGCTAGCTCGAGAGCGCTATAAATTTTCCACCGAGTAAGACCAGCTTTATTTATTATTATTTGACTGTTATACGAGTGGTAAAATGTTTGTTGATGATTTACCGTGTTCATTTTCATATGCAAAATGAGCATTATTCTTTTCGGCTTTGAAAAATTGTCAATATTGACTGAAACATGCATAATCATCGCCATTAAATTGTAGTTATTTCTATTCAGTTTTTCCAATCCTTATTCATCTTTCTCAACGTATTCTTATTTTTTATTTCATCATAATTTGCCATAAAATTAAAAATAGAAGTAGAACATCAAACTATTCGTGCTGTAACAGCCACACGCACATATAAAATTGAATAATGATATATTATTCATTTCTCAAATGCCAATAGATTTATAATCAGATTGAATTTTTATTCAAATTTCGATAAAGTCGACAAATAAAAGCAATATGTCACCGTTCGATGTTCGAAACGACGAATAATTCAAATCGTACGAATAAGCACACAATCTCGTCCGTCCCTTTGCACAACCTGGAATAATTTTCATATACAAACAAACGCGATATGTATGCAAATCATAAATCTGGGCTTATGATCTTCCTGTTGGAAACGCTTCGGGGAATATGTTCGAATTGAATCCGAAATTAAAATCGAAACATCACTGCTGGGTCGCATCGTATTTTCTTTCTAGGATTGATTTGATATTCTATTCAAACTTTAATTGGTATAGATGTGTATAATATTTTGTAGTGGTAGAAACCAATTATGAGACGGAAATCTCGCGATATTTGACTTCAGTTCCAAATCTTGTTAATTTCCATGTAAAACCGAGTTCAGACGAAAATTAACGCTCAAAAGCTTATCTAATACGATGATAAGTATGCGAACGCTAATACTTTTCTAAACTTTCTTCTACAATGTACACGAGCGTAATGAGTTCAAGCGTTCGAAATATGTCGCCTAATTCCCGTCAAAGTTTTCACCCGACGACAACGAATTTTAGCCGTTTATCCTGAAACGAAAAGTACATTATTCGCACGTCACCATTCCTTTCATATTGCAATCTGAACGATTTCATATTACGACCAAGTTATAATGATAAATTCGTGGAATTTTTCTGTGAGATGCAAACAATTTGATTATTTCTTTCCATCATCGTTATCTTTTTTTGAAGTTCGAACGTTTTTCTCAATTTCAAATGTCCATCACGCAGTAGGTAATATTATAAAATATAGAAAAATTCCTATTTTTTTTAATATTAAAAACCATTCATGTACTAATCGTGTTACTTATTTCTAAAAATCAATGTTTGAAATGAACCAATCAGTTTTTTTAGTCCTATGTTTCTATTTTTTTAGCTCAATTGTTAGATTTATTAATACAATCTAATCAATTCTACGAACATATTATAAAACTTGGAAGTTCATAAAATTTTTTTTTGAGATATTTAGATCATCCATATATTATTTATCTTTTCCATATACATATTTGTTCTGTTACACTGAGCTTCGTTAATGAAAGTGATTTAAAAAGAGACGAGTTTTCCCTGCGGACATGAAAAACGGAATAACAAGAATTCTTTCGGGAAAACGGCGCCCGTCGTACGGATTTCCCTCGACAGAGTGTTTTTGAGAGAATTTGTTTTTATCGGTTTACGAGAGAAATGTATTTTATTATTGTGTACGTAGTGTGTTCCGGATTGGACGGTATAAACTTTTTAATAAAGCATCTCGAATACTCCTCGGGAAATTTTTAAATTATTCCACTTCCCTGCGCATAATCTCTAAGCCGTAATAATAAAACCTTTATGAATTAATAAATTTTGACCGAACTCTTAGCAACATCCTTCAAGGACGCATGTACGGAAAAAATGCGAAATTTTCCCTTTTTCTCCCACAGCTTTTATATTTTAATAAACTCTTACGATATTAATCGACTAATTTACTTATTTTAATTTTATTTTTCATATGTAAAATTTCGAATCTAATATTTCATTTCAAACGAAACAATCAATTTATAATATAAAATAATGTTAATAAAAACATATGAATAATATAATTAAAAATATTGGTTATTAATTACTTAAAAAAGTATACTTCTCCGATATATGACTTTTAACACCATGGAACAGATCAGCCCTTTGTGCGGTGCATCGTTGCACATTCAATCCATCCTCGGAGGTCTGATTAAACTCGGTGGCAATGGCGACAATGGCGAGGCGATAAAGAGGGAAAGCCTGCCTAATTTATGGTGATCTAATGGCGGGGAAGTAATTTGCGAGAGGTCGCCCTCACACAATCGACGCGAGACGATCGTCTTTGGTGTTGCTCAGGGGGGAGAGGATGAGGTGTACAGATCCGAAATTCGCAATATCATGTTCGTTTTATTTGTGGTTTTTGTGATACAAAATCATCATTGTCATGTACAGATTATGTGGAGTATAATTACACGATGAAATCTTTTCGTTATAATAGAATCGCAAATTTGGTTGAGAGGTAGTGTTCGAGAAATGGAATAATGATATGACCGTATTCGATGTTGTTTATATTTCAGTAATACGTTAAGCATAACTGAAAATTCAAATACTTAGTTCAGTGGTTCTTAACCATTTAAGTGCGTCGTAATTCATAATCATATTTAAAATGAAAATTTATTTTTCAGAAAGAAAACAGAAGGTAGTAGTTTCGATATTTTTTTTTCACTTTACTCATTTTATTGATCACCCAATTTTTTCTTTGTGATTGGGTGTTTTGATTCTAATCTTCTGAAATGCCGAAAATTCTGGAAAGGCTCTGTTAGACGATGAGACCTTGTAAGTGATTCCCGCAGCTCAATTGGCCAGAAGTAGCGATAAAAAATCTCGGAAAATGGGGTGGTTTTTTCGTAATGTTTCGTGCATACTTATACTTTTGAAAAAAGTGATATAAAAATCACAATCATTTTCCCAGAATAAAAATAAAAAAATCTCATTAAGGAAAGATTCTTTTGATAATTTCTATTAAATAAAAAAAACTCTTGAAGCATAAATCAATCTAAACCGCCATACAGTCGAAATTGTACAGATCTCATATCGTAAATATTTTCGTAATCGAAAACGAAAAACTTCTACAATTTATGTTTCTTACGCCAGAAATCAAGCGGCTGTATTCGAGCATTCAATTTTATTTTTAATTTTTCAATTCGACGAGTCCTTTCATAAAATTTCTGCGCACATTTTTGTCGTCAAAGTCGATCAAATTGGTCCGTAATTTCAATCGAATTAGCCTATCAATTCCTGTTTATATTTTCTCTTCGGCGCGTAATTGAATTTTGACGCGAATTCAGCCAACCGGAAGCGAAAGCCTTCCTTCGAACCGTCAGATCTCATATTATATTAAAGCGATGTATGACAGAGGAAAGTTATTGAGAAATTTGTGTTCTTTCTATTTTTATGTCACCTTTTTTATTCATTATATTCATGATATAAAAGCTTACCCTACAAACAAATTATTTAATTCTATATGTAAAAACATTTGATTGACTGGATGTTGAAACCATTCCTTAGTAAATAATATCAGATTAATGACATATACAAGTACATTACATCAATTTATATGTTGTTTAACTTATATAATTGACGCATAAAAGAAACTAAATCGTCAACTATATTATAAAAACATATTCAACAAACGATATGTCTTATGATTTTTTTCAAGACTCTTAAGTCTTCAGCTTGCGCTCGCCAGAAGTTTTATTAAGTTGTTTACAAATGTGATTTTATCTAGCGAAAGTGACAAATATCGTTTCGATAACCGATTGTTGAGCATCCGTATCTACGCAGTATCTGGCGCCTGAAAGTCTGAAACGACGAGACCGACAAACATACCCCAAAACTCACTATTGTTACGTGTGTATAGATTGTATTTTGTGTGCTCTTCGAAATGAACTAGTCACTGAATGAAATGATGAAAATAAAATGGAGGATCACGAAACTGATCATATCAAATTTTTCGCTGTAAATATTTCACATGTGAATGTTATTTTTGGATAAATTCATTTGATGAAAACTAATAGATATACATAGAAGGAAAAACCGAACTATAATATTCCGTTTTATTTGTTTATTATATTGCTGAGAATATTTTTTATTTATAAAAAAGTAAACAATAACTTACCTCATTCTATATTTCGAAATGTAAATAAAACGATCAAACTAAAAAAAAATGAAATTCAAATATATACTGAAAAAATCTACTTGAAAACTCTGTTGAGTTTTTTTTCAAGTACGACCAATTAGAGACTGAAATTTGTACAGCAACCACTAACGGATTTAATTTGAAAACTTTTCACGATACAGCTGAATTATGTTTTATTTATACGACGTGAAAAAAAAATCGATAATTAACGAATATGTGGTCATATCAAACGACAAGAACGCGTCAACTGTGAATAGCTTCGAGTTGAAATTTCGAATTTTCCTTTGCAAAATTTCGCGAAATTGAAACCGAAGCATTTTTGAAATTGGACACTCGTTCGTTGCGAAAAGCAAATAACACTAACGTGTCAATCACAAAAACCCCTCGGACGTTCACAGTTTCCATTAATACCTTTAGCCCTTTCGCATTTTCACAGTCCGGTCCTTTCGCAATTTGTAATTTGTCCGAAGCAAACATAAACACATGTATAATATGGAATCGTTAAAATTTCAGATTTTCATATTAGTTTTACGCGTCATCCGACTAATTTGCTGAAAAATTAGAGCTGTCCGTAAGCATTTTTATGCGGCTTCTTAATCCGATTGTATCAATTCAGCGTGTATTTTCGACTCATCAATTTCGTAAGGCTTCTATGAATTTCAAAAAGCCACATATATCATGTTTGGAATGGGGAAATTTTTGAATTTTTTCATATGCATTGTGGTTGGGCTCCCTGTCGTACATAATTTCCAAGCATAAAAGCATTCCTTTGGTCCCCGTGCGAATTGCGTATTAATGAAATTGAATACATTTTTACGCCGTATTTTTTGCTCATAGAGGATATGATTTTTTTCATTTTTTCCTCTTGTGATAAAAAATTATTATCTCTTTGTTGAATTTTTTTGTATTTCAAAGGACCTCGTTTGATTGCAATGTCCACTTTTTAATGTGAAAAATTTGGAGCACGTTCGCATTGCGGCGAACTGTTTTCAAACATCGTTAATGTTATTATTTTTAATAAAATCAGATCATGACCTATATCAATCCAATAACAATTTCAATTATATACGTTTACAAATAATGATATAGAAACAAAATCACACGTATTATTTATATGATTTGAAAAAAAAAAACATTTTCAAAAACGAATTGGTTGATTTCGAATTTCTCCGTGAAAAACTTGAACGAACGAATGCTCTCACTCTTAGAATACAAT
>JAOXNN020000082.1:990326-1001301 GCA_028571205.2 Hydropsyche betteni
CAAAAACGAATTGGTTGATTTCGAATTTCTCCGTGAAAAACTTGAACGAACGAATGCTCTCACTCTTAGAATACAATCGTTTGATCTTTTCGTTTGCGTTTTAACTTGATTTAACCGTTGAATATTAATAAGAATACTCATTATTCATTATGGTCTAATTTGACTGAGTGATTGGAGAACAAAGTTAGTCTCGCTGCGTAAAACTTCTTTTCTTTCCTTTGGGAGCCATTCAAAATGGAATTGATTCCGCAAAGAGTTTCGCGACAAGCTCAGGAAATTAATTTCCCAGGATTTTTGAATTTCCACCCCTCCGATGCCGGAAAATTGAACTGAGATCCTTTCTTTGCCGAGTGAAAACGCTAACGGGCATACTAAGACGGCGTGACCATTTTATTATGAATCATTTCAATTTTATACAACAGCTTATAAGCCTAGGAATACACAAACCACTAGCCAACTGCAAATCACCGACAAAATTGGTTCACCATATAAATCGTGGTTAATCCCTAGATACAACCGCAGTACACGGTGCACAGACACAAAACAAATGCACGTTATATAGATCCAAATGAGGTTGTAAATATAGGAAAACTTATTTAATTTTTCATCTGAACGAATTAATATATTATAACACAAATATAATAAAGCAAAAAACCGTGAATGTACGAAGAGAAAATGAGTACGAGTTCGTGTATGTATTCATTGTGAATGTTTCGAAAGTTGCGTGTGTACTGTCCGTCTAGTACTTTCAGTATATGTTCCCGATAGAATGGCTGGAATAGAACTATATCCCGGTGTACATTATTTATGATAGATTCTATGTTGGAAATAGAACGGGAGAGTTTTCCCTTTACGGCGCCATTAGGACGCCAATTCGCTTTTTCTGCTGCTGCAAATAATGGCCGCACCAGATCCACTTCGCCTGGCCATTCGCAAAATCAACCTACACACGAAACTATTATATTTCATATAGCACTATCACAAATGAGAACGGTAAATTGAATATCTTAAAATGCTCACGTAATAAAATTCCGCGTATTTCCACAATAAACGACCTTGCATTATATCTAATAAGTTTTTTTCGCGAAATTACGTATTATCGTTTATTAATTTGTTTTTCTTTTTACAGATAAATCAACAACGATTCCTAACAATCATCGCGAGAATTTGCGCAAAATGATGGCCGTCACTCTATATCCACCGGTCAAAATAGATCCACTGAAACTAAGGTAAATTCAATACACAAAAACGTTCTTATACAGAAATGATTTATTGAAATTGCGTCTGGCTTTATTGTTTTTGAAATTTTACGCGACAATAGATTACAAAAGGCGTCCTTCGCTATCTGCAAGTAATATTGAAATATTATGTGTGAGTGAATGTATATAGGCAAACTGAGAAGTGGCGCCAAAAACATGAAAAGGGCGGGATTCGCCAAAATGGCGAACGTCAAAAACACTCGGACATTAATCATCTCTAGCGTCGTCCTTTAATGACCACATATCGATTATTTTATACGAAACGGTATTGTCGGAATAGTCTACGCATAAAATAGTATTCGAACGTTCATTTTAAGAAATATTGCTCGATTTATGAATTAGGTTTATATAATAGTTTTTTTATGTAGAAATATAAAATAGAAAGTTGGTCATGCATGATTGAATCTTTTCTTATAGATAGACCTAGAAATTGTATTCAAAACCTTTTTCAAAATTATCACAATAAATTGTTTTTTACAGTTGTGCCTTGTTCACCAAGTGTGAAATATTAATTTAATCAAAACAGCGGATTGCGATTAAGAAAATTTACACTAGAACGCTTTCACCAATAAATTGCATAAAAAACAATCACCTAACATTTCCCGGAATATATAAACACGTCCCTTATTCCAACTTAGCGAATGCTCCCGGGCCTCGGCGCTCGAAATTTTCACTCCAGCCATAAGAAAATTCTCTCGGCACTTCGCAAAGACACAATAAACGACAAATTTCCCCATTGTGCCATGGACGCGAGATTACTATAATCGGATAACCGACCCCGCGTCAAAATCCGTAATCCCCAAACCGAGTTTGTCAAAACAAACACGCCGGCGACTTTTTTAATTTAACTTTAACGACTCGTGCCGAAAGTCGACCGTTTCGAAATAATTGCGAGGCTCGCATATAATTTCGCGTGTGTGTATGTGTTTTTTAGCTGAGGTCTAGTGCTCCGATTGAAACCAAGCCAAAAAGATTACGCTCTGGATCAATATTGCGCTAGCTGACTTGTGATCTCAATCATATATGTGCGCCAAATGTGTATTTCGTCGGGAATCATCGACAATTATAAAAGGCGCGAGCTGATTTCGTTTTGAAAAAAATAACGCTTGATTTATTTTATATTTTGCCGTTCGGAAATCCGATTTGTATTGGTGGGAGGTCGTTTGGATTTTTCCAGATGATTTCGCTAAGGAATGTTGATGGAAAACATCGTTCGTTTATATGCGATTGAGATAAATTTGTACTGGAGTCTATTCTAGAATTTACATTAAATTTAATTAATGATTATGTAAAAATTTGCGTATTTATGTTATACGTGAATTTTTTATATCATTGAAATTTTTATTAATTGATCAAAACTTTTGATTATTTATTATTTGCGTGATGTTATCAAATTAGCTTTTTCGATCCGTTGCCAAATTATTTACATTTACATGCGATCCATTTACGATGTTTTATGAATGCTCATATTATCAATCACATTGTTAATCATCAACTATTCAAACATTGAAATAATAACTATTCGATTTAAATATACAAGCTAATTAACGAATTTGAATCCATCGATTCATAATTTTCAAAAATTTAAATATAATGACATTAAAACACAAACGGACGAAAAAACGAAAAAAAAAGTTTCCGGATACCTTCTAAAAAACCACATTTAATACTCGTAACATTCATAAAATACGATCCGAAAACGTCACATATAAAAAAGCATAAACGAGGTCGACGGAAATATCGAGACGCGGAACCGTCAACACCGGTGCAACCATAAACTTTAAACGCGCAAAGATAAACTCTATCTTACGGACAAATCCGATATTCTCCGAAAATACTCCGATCCTCCACCACAGGACACCGCAATCCCATCGGCCATTTCGAGGACCCATCATGGGTAATTAGACCCATTAAGTATTCTGCAGCCGCACCTCGGGCGCCATATGCAACAAACCCGCTTCCCCCAACAGAATCGTTAAAAATTTGCGGATTTTTCCCGTTTTTTTTTTTTAATTATAAATTTGTATATGTGTGTAGTATTATGCGCTGCGAATCTGTCGCATGGCGGAGTAATTAATTCGGGCTTTTTTTATCCCTGTCGCGAAACGTCGGCATGAATATATATTTTTCATTTCGTGCGTACGTTGCGCGTAATCGACGATTAAAAACGTCGAGAATCGGTCCTCGCTTTAAATTCAAATTTTTCCCTTTTATACGGCGGTCGTAAAATGAAAAAATTCGCGTCGAACGTTAAAATCGCGTTTTTGATTCGACGCTAAAGCGATTTTTCGGCGTTAATTCGTTGTTATTTTAATTGCCGCTCGGGTTTATGTCGTTTTGAAATTGTGTGATTTGTGTGAGCTGAAATGCTGTAATGTTGCACATTTATATTATATTGAATCAAATGCGATTTATATTAAATGGGCCGCCTGAAGCAATCATATTCGTATTGACCTCATTAAAAGTTTTCTGGGAACGTTTAAATGTATTTAAGTAACTTCACAAACCGAACGTATAAAATTTTTCGTAGTGAAATGACAAATTGCATATCTGGAATTTATAGAAAGAAAGCTCGTAAAAATGATCACATAAATATGTCAAAATTATATTTAGATATTATCAAACTCATAAAAGTTTTCCGTTCACTGCTTCGGGTGTATTGATTTTGTTCATTTTCCGCATATGTTATTCACGAGATCGTATTATCGTTGAATAAAACTGGATTTATGCGACAAAATTTTTATACTCTTGATGAGAAAAATGTTTTGCGAAAATGGCGGCACAAGACGGCCTTCAAACGACTATGCACTTGACCTAAAACGGCTGCATAACCAAATTTAAATTGACAACTCCAACTAAATTCATGCACACTTTTTTATACGAGAATGTAAACCTTACATAAAAAGGCGTTGAATAAACACGTTCTTAACGACAAAAGATAGACACGATCCACTTTTTGCCAGCGTAGGTGGACGTGGTACGAAAAGCGAACAACGTGCAATGTCGACTACCTTTGAGACGGTGAAAGTGTAACTTTGCAAAATGAACTGTGAAAAAAACGAACACAAACAAAAAAAATTCAAGTTTCGATGCAACGATTCGTTCATAATCGTTACGGATAATTGTCGGAACGTAATAGTGATGTAAATGCTCGGAAAAAGCGGATCAAATCTTTTCAGATTGGTGGAATTTCCAAAGACGATTCAGAAAGTTTCAATTTGTGATTGAAAATCAATTAAAAATTAAAAAATCTAATATTTGTGTGTAAAAATTTTATAATTTCGATCGTATTGAATACGCGATTTCTTATTGATTATTAACCGAAAAATGTCGTGGTCTTTACACGGACCATTTGAATATTGAACATTTGACAAAGCACAGTTTTTTTTATATTCAATATTGTACATGGATCAAAGAAAAAATAAACAAACTTTCGATGATTAGAAAAACTTTCCTGTTGTGGATATTTTATAGGCTGCATAAGATGATTATGTGAAAATTTAATTACTATAAAAATTCCAAACAAAAAAAACACTGAAAAGAATCTTTTATAAGTACCGAACCAACTAACCGGAAAAATCGACTTGAATCTTTTCGAACCATCGAAAGCTTCCAACACTGAAAACCTCAACTGAGTCTCTGACAGTTCGAAACTTCCGTTAATTTGTGGTCGATAGTTAGCAAACTCGATCGGTGTAACTTTAAACAACGAATACAAGTTTCGGTGCATCGAATCGTTCAAAACGGTCGATCGTCGCAACGTAACAATTACGCAAAAAGCGGCTCGAATCTTTTCGCAAGCGTCTTTTTGGAACAGCCGAAAGCTCCGAAGACGATTCGGAAGGCTGAAAACCTCGGCTGAGTTTTCGGCAGTTGAGAAACTTCCGTTGATTTGTGGCCGATAGTCCGCAAACTCGATCGGTGTAACTAATTGTAAGTGGGACGCGCGCTGCGGTTTTCAGCGGTGGTCGAACGTTTCGCGTGAACGTTGGCTATTTTCAGTAAATGCCGAATTTGAATGGTTATCGTGATTGGGTTTGGATACTTTGTTGCGAGAATAGAAAATGGTACCGTCGCGCTCGATTTCCAAAGATTTTTCTAAAGTAATGGTAATCGTAAATGATCATTGAAATGGTGATGAATCGTGGATAATCGAAATTGAGGTATATAATATTATATAATGTACACTCAATCCTTTAGGAGGACACGTTCTAGAAACTACTGCGTGAAAAAATGTATGGTGACCATATAAAAATTTGAGATAGGTTCCGTCAGTATAATTGGACAGAACTTTCATCCAAATATACTTTATAAAAAATTTGTAATGTGAAAACATTTTGCCATGTGTTTTTCGGTCGAAAATATCGATTTTTTTTTTTTAATTTAATAACTTTAATTGTAAATATACAGGCTTGTACTGAATCTTATCATTGTGACAATAATGCATATGTTTTTAATTTTTATACCGTGTTAAAGTGAAAAAAACAGCATAAAAAAAATAATCGTTTTTTCTTTTACCGGGCAAGAAAAACCGTATACAAAAAGGATTGGGAGTATTTGATGAAAATTTTATTTATTGTTAATTAAATTTTTAACTTCTTATAGTATAATACTTAAATGTACTATTTAAGAATCAAAAATATTGTGAAATCTATAATTTCAAATGCTTGAAATTCGAAATGGCGCATTGCATAAAAGTTTCTGCAATTTACTTTTCAAATCGGCGTTCTGAACGTTACTAGAACGAATCGTATACAATATTTCAACCAAACGTCCACATTTTAGCGTCCAAATCATAAAAAAAACACAAATAAATAAAACCCACAAAAATAAACACTGCAATAGATACACCGCGCGTTTCACGCCCGACTTCTCGTAGTCGACAATGGACATTTTCGATTTCGCAAGCCGGAAACCTTTTCACATTCGATACGTTTGAACATATTAATTTCGGAAAAACACACGAGCGACATAATAAAAACGGATCGTCTGAAATTTTCCGCAACCGAGTGGATAAACAGCGAAATCTCGAGATGCCATAGCAGCGGCGCGCGTCTGGCAATAAATCATTTTTGACGGAGGCGTCTTCTATCTACACATGTATGTGACTGATATTTCGCGAAAAAAAAATTAGGGATGTTGTGTATATTAAAATATCGCATGAGCTCCCGAAATTATGATTTGTTTGATTTTTTGCCAGCTTTAACGCACATGTGAAAAATGGGCTCGCATATTACCTCCGTTCCGTGCGTGCTTAAGGTTATGGAAGTGATTCGTGCGAATGGCGAAATCGTATGAAAAAGTTGTGACAATGCTTTCTGCGAAATATTTTCATCGTACAAATCATACGGATCGCTTTGGCAACAAAAAATGTTCTACTCTGAAGGTTGTGTCTTGATGAATAAGCTTGGTCTGTTGAAGAAATATCAATACATTTGTTTTTCGTGTTTGCTTTGTTTTTCTCAAAAATTTCTTAAGTTTTTTCATGAACGTTTATAATTTATTACATAACCAATCGTATAATGTATGAGATTTTAATTTCAATAAATGATGTATGATACATATTATATATACAATATATTTTTTTTGAAAGTTTTATATCGAAAATACATATTCTCTTGGAGAATAGATATTTTTAGCCTTGCAAACAATCAAGTATAAAATATTAATCTTTCGAAAACTTTGTGAAAATGAAAGCTTTGCTTTAAAGAGAAAATAAGCTTTTTAGAAATATTTTAGAACATGATTCTTCAACAACCTATCAGTTTATAGATAATCAGATAAAATTATACATTTTTCAATTTCACAAATTTAAATGTGAGTATGTGTTTTTTATATATATAATACAAAAATGAAAATCTGGACACTTTTGTTACATGCAATTTATTTAAAAAATATTTTATTTCTTTTAAAGGCGAAAAAAACTCATTTTCCTAACCAAATGCAAGAAATATTTTATGCATGTTTACAACGAAAATGTAACATTCCCAGTACTAGGAGTTTTATTGTTTTAATATTTCATGAGATAATTGTGATGTTTCTGAGAAATAATTTTTTGCTGAAAAAATAAAAGGGTGAAGTGTTATCATTATTGAAGTTTGATCCTTATTTCAGAATAAAATGTACATATATATATTTCTCGGCATATAATAAAATATTAATATTTTTGAACCTAGCGTAAATATCTAAAGAGCATATTATACAAATTTTATATCTTAAATTTTTTATCTGGAAAAATCTATTTCTTTTTATTGACCTTTTTTATTATCAAATGACACAACCAGAAAAACAAATACAAAGTAATCAGCAAAAACATAATTTATACGCATGTCATTTTACAACATTGATTAATGTTTTTCTTTACGCTTATAATATTTCTGAAAGCTGCGCATAAATACATTTTTTCGAGTTCAAAACAAAACGTCAAATATCTTCTCGATTTTCAGACATTTATAAAGCAGAATAGAACTCAAAAGACAGAAATAACATCCGTTCAGTAAACATAAAACTCTACACCTTGAAGTCGTTGAAAACTTTTCACAGACGAAGCCTTTTCCATGGCATGAAGCTGAGCCTCCTTCAGTAGTTGAGCCCAAGCCAAGAGCGGTATTAAGCTTTCAGACGGTCGATGGTAATACTGCGATCATTTAATTTTGAACAATATGAATATATAAAGTACATTTACCAAAACTGTTATGTTCTCCATTTATTGTATCGAGTATCCTAAAAACATTTATATGAGATGGATTTCTTTTTATATCAAAACTGAATCTATTTTTTTTTGTATTCGGAAATTCAACGATAAAAAAATTCAAATTGAAGTTAAACATACGTTTAATAAAAATAATCATCCACATTTATGAATAAATTATAAATTTTCACATTTATAGTCTTTTCTTCGGTATAAAATTAAACACATTTTGGGGTTGAACTTATCCCAAATATTATATGCACTTTCAGCTTTTAGTCAGTGATAATAACAATTATACAAAGAAACATATGAATAAAAGTAATTTCAAAACCCATATTATTCTCATGCGTATAATAAGCACAAAAGTATACACCTTGAATTTACTAAAAATTTATCACAGACGACACCTTTCCCACAATATTAATTAAGCTAATCTTTATTTCAACGTTGCTTCCAAACCACGAAAATTCTTTAAGATTTCAAGCTTTAGCCATAAAAAATATAATCGAGAATACTTTCTAAATATTTACATCACACAAAATTAGTCACGAAAATTTATTAAAGATACTTTTTCATAATACATATAATCCTTTTTTCTAGATCAACTATCGACTTACTTTCAGATTTTGCACGATTTTCTAAAAAATATGTATACAACCACAAAAAAGAACCATTTCGAGACATCCTCATAGCATCTCGATACAACCAATGAATATGATTTTCCACAATTTCTATCCACCAATCAGACAACTCTCCCTCAACACAAACCCGATCCATCTCAAACCAGCAGATCTTTTGGATCATCTCGATCCAGACCAACAGACAATTTTTACACATTACCCTAACAACCCCCAACCAAAGGCATCAACACAGCACCTTCACCCGTCCAACGAACGGCCGAAATCCGCGCCTCGAAACTTTCCACAGACGCCGCCTTTCCCTGATCCTCCTCGCGGGGTTGAGCCCAGGCCAAGGGTGTTCTTTCAGCTTTCAGCCGGTCGATGAGAATCGCGCATTCACGCGATCCGCGTACTACGTACGTCCTGAAAGAGCGTCGCGACGCCGGGGCCAGGCGCCGCCAACCGGCGGTATGCGTGCCGCGGGGGAGTTAGCGTGCCGCGTTTCGGAATGGAGTGTTTTTCGTTTTCTTTTCGGTCGGTTGACATCTCTGGGAGCGGTGTGCGCGGGTTCTGCGATTGATCGTGTTACAGATGGACGATTTTCGGCGGTTTGGTTGTGGTTTGTGCGCGGTTGTTAGTGGGGAGGTCAAATTTGTCGTAATTTTTATTTAGCACAATCCAGTATTTTTTTTATTTTTTATTGGTAAATTAAATTTTGTATAAAACTGGGGAAAAATAATGAAAAACCAAATAAAAACGAACACCTACACAATTCGACGGTTTTTCAAAAACATTTTCAAAAGAAACAACAAAATTTTTCAAAAAGTAAAAAAATTACTGATAAATTACCGAACCTTTATTTGGGTCATTTACCGGTAGTAGCTTCTGTAATTGTTAGATGTCTTGGTTTTTGGATGGAGTGTCGTAAGGTCAATGCTTAGTCTTGAGTCACTTGAGTTTGATGTACATATATTATAAATTATAAAATATTTAAAACATATATGTCTAAGTTTATTTATTTTATGAAAACTGAAAATGATTAGAGTCACTTATTTCGCTATTTTTTTCTTAATATGAAATTGTAAACCGAATTAATCGAACTATTTTTTAGCGATTGATTTGTGATTTTAGTAATCTGACAACCTTGAATCAGTGATTAGTGGAAAAGTTTTATGAGATTGTACCATACATGTATACGACCTCTATGATTTTCTAACGAAGTTTATAAACCCACGCATTGATTACGATAAAAAAAACATCAATTACTCATCTCAATACTATTTATATCAATACGTTCCATCTACTCGAAGTCAGCGCTTTCTATTTTCACTCTTATTTTTCTCCGACCCAATACTACCCCGACCAAAACAATCTAATTACATAAGCACACGTCACACAAACTTCAAAACTCCACAGAGATCAACGAAAACCTAGCAACCGGCATTAAATAGAGCACATCGAGCCAAGATCAGTGACCTCAACGTCCCCAACGCCTCCACCACAATACTGTCAATTTCCTAAGGTTTTTCAACCACCTCACTTTCACCATTGTACGAAAACGACACGCACCGCGACTTCAGCCGCCCGTGAAATTGTCGACGGTTATCCGAAACTCTCGGCGTTCAGAATACGAACCCACGTACTTGTATGGCGACAACACGTTTTTCCAGCTTCCTTTTACGTCTAGCATTTGCATGTTGTTATTATTGTGACCGAATTGGAGACGTCGACTCTCGACCGGGTTCTAGAGCCGTTTTCAACTTCTAATTGGACGAAGCTAGTGCTTTCCGATTTCAATCGGAGCCGTCCGATTTGTATACGGAAGGACGAGGATGTCGATTTCGAACGCTTTCAGTTTGGTACTCGAAATGTATCGTCTCATTCGATCTAGGTTTGAATCGAATATGTTTAGATATAAATAGAATGTATTCTATATATATATTTCAGTATTAGATTAATATTGGTTTTAATGGATCTTAATGAACTATCATTTTAAGTGATCGATTCGTTTTGTATTATTATAATGGCAATATGTTGTGAAATTTTAAATTGATCGATCGGATAGTGTTACAAATTCAACGTTTCTAATGATAAATATAATATATTTGACTTATATACCCAATCCTGCTTTTACACGGTTTTGAAAGAAACGATCCAAAGAAAAAAACCGATTTTCTCACATTATTTTTTCACTTTCAAAAAA
Source organism: Hydropsyche betteni (assembly GCA_028571205.2). NCBI lineage: Eukaryota > Metazoa > Arthropoda > Insecta > Trichoptera > Hydropsychidae > Hydropsyche > Hydropsyche betteni. Next base: position 1,001,100 of record JAOXNN020000082.1, read on the forward strand.
TGTATTATTATATCACAATGGTAAGATTCGAGTAGGTCAGTATACAATTATAGTTATCAAATAAAATTTCCAATATTCTTTGATGATATGACATGGCGAAATTTTTCCACATTACACATTTTTTATTAAATATATTTGGATGAAAGATCCATCCGAACATAATGATGGAACCTATCTCTAATTTTCATAAAGTTGCTATATA